>WAAD01025773.1:9249-38695 GCA_013389945.1 Fregata magnificens | reverse complement strand
GGCTGTGGCTCGCCTCTCCCGTGGCCTGTGCCCGGCCCGCCCTGTGCCGCCTTCGAGGCGAACTAGGGGGAAAAAAGCCCGGGATCGGTTCTGCCCGTTAAGCACAGAAAACGCCTGACAGCGGCCAGTCCTTCAGGAGTGGTTTTAGTGTAGCTCCTAACCCGCCCCGCGAAACAGCTTGTCAGTCCGAAGAATGCTTGAGGAGGTGTGATTAATCTGAAAGGATAAACGCAGTATTGCCTGTATAATTTACAGGTGCCAAACCGAACTCGTTACATCTGTCTTAACTGCTTAAATGGTTGGAAGCACTATATTCGTTACAGGACCAAGCGGCCGGTTCCCGTGTTGCTGAGAGTCACGTTCACCGCTCCAGCAATCTCTCGGGCAGGGAGAGGCCCTGCGAACAAAAAGAGCGCTGTCTGAGTATGCACGAGATGGATGAAAATAGTTATAGAAAATATTTAATAAGTGTTAGATGTTGTCTATAATCGTTTCGGTTTGTCTCCTGTATACTCAGTCAGTACTCAATTAATATGCAACAACTTCTGTTAAGTGTTTTCCGACTGTCGTGCACTAATTTAATGGCTTGCTTGTGGTGTGGGCAGATAGTTAAGCGTAAATTTTAAATAATTTTGTCTACGGCGATTTTCAGTTGTACAGTACTGGAATGTGTTTATTTTAACCTGAACATTCTTTCTCCTACCTTATCAGCTGTCTTTCTTTATTCCTACACAGCCCTTATCACAGAAGTATTTATTTATAATTCTTTCTTTGCAGGCTAATATCCTAACCAGAAAGTGAGACTGAATAACATGCACATGCTCATTACTGGAGGAGAGGCTGAAGGACATCCTGTTTTGACTTAGCAGTATTATTATTCTTTGGGGTGAAATGAAGAATTTGATTCTGTTTTGGAAATATTCAGATTTCTAATGCAACTGAACTTCAGTAGCCTTTTTTGCAGTACAGATTTCAACAAATGAATTTTTCTTAAACAAAGATGCAGAACCTGTCACTAGTAGAAAGTCTTACTAATGCAGACACTTCACAGCGGATGTCTCTAAAAGACCTAGCAGTCGAAGCGGGTGGTATGTCTCTCGATGAAGGTGACTGTAACTGGAATGAAAGGACAAATAATGAAGAAACTGTTAATCTTGACATGATGCAGCAAAGCCTCCCTGTCGCGAATAGCAAAGGGAGAAGTTGTGAGGGGTTTTCTGAGGGCAGTTATGGTACCTCAGAACCCAGCGGTTCCTGGGGTGACTTTGAAGGCTTCAGGGAGTCCTTAGACAAATGGGAGAGGTTCAGTCATAATCTTGAAGTCTTGGTGAAGTCAACAAAAACTTCTAGAGTTGATACGGACTTAAGCAGCGGACATTGTAGCACTTCTGGTGGTCACTTTTGTTCTGAGCCATCTCTACACAGTGGGATACAGGAGGCTTCGAGCTCTCTAAATGAGGTATGTGTTAATAGTAAACCGAAGACCAGAAATGTTTGTGTTACTGCTTCCTACATCTCAAGATTTGTATCTGAATGTCTTCTCTATAGAGGATAATGCTGTACAGGGAGAGAAAGTGTCAAGCTACTTTGCAGCTAACTCAAGTGGAACAAAAGCAACTTCTTTACAGTGTTTGACAAATACTTAAGTTATCCTGCTGGAGAGCTTTAAAGAATGTAATGCCCTACTTTGCTTCTAGACACTAGGAATAAGTGAGCACGTAGAGACGATGAACCTTACCCTGAAGCACAGGCAATTTAAAAGCTAGACAGGAATGAGCGTAGGAAACAAAAAATAGGGAAGGTGGGTAACAAAAACAGGGTGGACAAAAATTCTGTGAGCTGCCTGCAAGCTTACTGAAGTAAACCAACATAAAATTGAGTTAGAAATTGGCAAAACCAATAACTTTTGTTATTTAATATACTGCCTGAATAATCCAACAGTCTTTCTGGAATTTTAGACTGATTGTGGGTGGAAGTTAATGACACAAAAAATGAATAGAAATGATTTAATATCATTCATTTTCTAGCATAGGTTGTTACATTCACTCATACAATGTTAGAACTAATAATCTCAATAAATAGTATAATGTGTTCTTACCAGCACAAAAAAAAGGTTCAGGTTAAGGGTTATACCTTGTTGCAATTAATGTGTTTCCACATTTACCAAACATGCATCAGCAAAGCGAAGCAAAGTAACAAAAGGAAAATAAGGCTGTACAAATACGAAACAAAACGCCCTAGTTCTTACTACTTTTATCCTAAATTAAAACATTTGGAAAAAGAGAGCAATTGACTAAGACTTCCATGGGGTTAATCAGTAGCAGTAATAGCTTACTGCCTGTAGTCTGTTAGATGAGTTTTAGTTTGCAGGGAACTGAGGGTTTTCTGGAGACAGGCTTTCTTGCCCTTGCCTGTTGTCTGTTGCAGAGGTATTACTAGGGAAAGCACCAAGAAGATGCACGTGGGGTAAGCTGTCCAGCACTGGTAGAGTGGAGATCACAAGACACCTGGTTATTGGTATGCATAAACAGAGAATTTATATTGTTCGTGATGATGGAAATTGGGGACAAGAAGTCTTATGTTGAAAAAAGAGAGTATGTAGTGACTGGAGCTGAAATAGAATATAGCAGATTGATTGGTTTCTTTCCAGCAGCAGTAGGTCTTAATCCTACTGAAGCCTTTGCTTTATTTTTGCATTTATTAAAGGCGAAAGGAAATGTCCAGTACAAGCTAAGTAAGTTAACGATGCCTAGAGTTTCAAGTTGTCTGTAAGTTGTCTTTTCTTGTCTCAGGGTAGAGAAACAGCTGCAGAGCTGTGGAGATTTCTTTGGGTGTAGCATATATGTGTAGCTTGTCCTTCATCCCTGTGTTTTTTGTATTGTTTGTTTGAGATCATAAACTCTTCAGGTTGTGGCTCTGTCTTCTGTATGGTCAATAGAAAAAAGTCCAGGTAGGTTGGAAGGGACCTCTGGAGGTCATCTGAGGTCAGAGGTCTGACCTTCAATATCTAATGCTTCAGTTAATTAAATGATGTCACTCTGGAGCAGAATCATGTATTTTAAGACGAAAACGATCACTAATTTCCTTGCAGTAGCTGGATATTTTGCCTACATGATTGAATAACTTGAGAGATTTTTCGTGTGTTCTTTAAATACTGGCCTTTGTGAGAGGGACTAGTGCACTTGCTCAAGCACCGGAGTATTCTGATATAATAGGATACAGAGGATTTAGTCAGAAAGCACGGATGTGAAATTTTTGCATTCATATTTTTATAATTAATACAAAGCTACAAGGTAAATGGCAATATACCCAAATTTTGTTTTAGAAACGCTCACTGAAGTAGACAGTAATAAAGGTAATAAAAAAAAAAATCTTGCATTTTTCATCTGGCTTGACTAAACTGTAAGCCGGTGACTTGTATGCATGTCAGAGTAACATTACAGGCTCTAAGCAGATACTGCAGATGAGGCAGACCTGTGCCTCCCTCGATTCACGCTTCTGTGGCTGTAATTTCCCCCCCACCCCAAAGCCAAGAGCAGCTGCCTGACTTTTCCTTGCCTCCCGTCCCATTTAGGTTTTGGTACCTACGTGAAAGTTGGTTTTTTTCCTTGACTGTGACCCTCCATGTATGCTTTAGCAAGTGTGCTTCATAGAATTCTGCTTCTCAGGTATCTTTCTCCTCTGTATAGTAACCCTGTTGTAAGTTATGTCTACTGAAATAATTTACAAATCGATTTAAAGTATTATGACACTTTGGGCAAGATTCAAAGGATTTTACCCAGGAGTCTTTGAATGTCCCAGCAGTCGCCCTTCAGGATATAGGCAGTTTAGCAAGGCCTTACTTCAGGAGGGAGCAGCATGGGGCACAAATTCTATTTCTAGAAGGATGCTCAGAAATACAGAAGCCTTCTGTCAGCTCTGTTGATTTTGCCCACTCATCATCAGATTAAATCCATACTCTCTCAGTATTCACTGCATCCATCTGAGTTCAGTATAATGAAACTGTGGAAATATCTCGATTTACTTCAGCTGTTTGCATTACGAGTAAATGAAACTGTCAAAATATGGAGTATCCATACTTATGTTTTTCAGATTAAATTGTTGATTGCTAGGCAAAGAAAACAAGCTGACTGGTTTCATTCTCTAGTTTTCACACAACATTGCTGCTCCTGGATTGCAGTCCCTCTGCAGGGTGTTGAAGTCAATTAATTGCTTTGATTTAGAAAGTTGCAGTAATTCCTTCTTTGAAGGAAGAAAAGGACAAAGCTTCTGGACTAGATGGTATGATAACACCCCTTTAGGATAGGATGTAAATTATGCACATTTTTCCTTGTGTGTGTATTTCTTAGTCTTCAGATATCCCTGTTACTTCCCGTAGGCCTGTTTGGATCACTCATGTGGCTATGTTCAGTCCTCCAAACCTCCTCCATCATCACTGCTGGAGGAGGAACAAGTATGTAAATCTGGCGCTGATTTTTAACATAGGCTGGAAGATGTTTGGTGCAAATGCAAGGATATAAGAGGTGTACTGACCCCAGCTTTTATGCAGACTTAGTGCAAGTATTTATTGGTAACTATAGCATTTAGTAGTTACGTTACATTTGGCTGAATTAGGTGTGTTTGAATACTAAGTTAGCAGAACAAGCTTTTGAATTGATGTATACATCAGTTTTTACCTGGACTGAATTAGCTGAGCAGAAGAAGGAGCCTTGAGTGCTAACAGGCAAACCAGCCTATAACTTAGTAGCTGGGAAGCTAGAGACTAAGGTTCATCAGACACTCTTGGACCCTTGCTTCTCCTCCTCTAATTCTAGGTAAATACTCAGAACACTGAACTAGGGAGTCAGTCCCTCTGTGCCATTAATATTGATACAAATTTTAAAAACAGTCAATAATACAATCTCTGGAAACATTGTAGTCTTTGGACTAGATGCTTCAGGAACTGTGGTCATGGCCTGTATAACGTGTAATAAAACTCTGTTTCTTCTAGGCAAACCACAGCTATGAGGATATATTTAAGTTGGGCTTTCCAGAAGTCTTTGTATCACAGTCCAGAGAGAACATAAGAAGCTTAGATCAAGTACTTGATACAAATAATGAAGATGTTGGGATTCCTGAACTTAAGAAGAATCAACTTTGGTAATGACTTTAGATCAACAGTTTAAAAAAAAATTAAAAGTTCCTCAGCAATTACACTGTTTATTTCATAATTTAAAAATCAGTAGTATTTGCAGGTGAAGTTAAAAATCTTTTTAATCACTATGCTCTTCAGCATATAGATGTTACCAATTTTGTATTGTGGTGTTAAAGGAAATGGATTGTGTTTTAGCCATTGGAAAACAAGGAAGGGAATATATCAAAATTGCAAATTCTTGCTTGGGGTTTTTCCTGCTGTTGGTGTGCCTTCTTATGACTAAGCCTCTGGAATGCCAGAACACCCAACACGCAGCCTGTTCTTCCTGTTTGCTTGTCCTTTCTTTATAACACATCTGACTTATTTCTCCATCACTTGAGGCAGCAGCATTGCTGCTGCTTCTACTGACAACCCACTCGCTTTTTGGTATTTTTCTCCCTCCCCAATTTTCCCAGGTAACTTCTTCTCATGTTTAACCAGATGTGCTTCAGAATCTGTAGTGCATCTGGCTTCTTTGCTGGGGTTATGTTACTAGCAATTAGTATCATTAACTTAGCTTTCTCTTGAGACAGCTGGAACGCTTTTAGATTTGTTACATGTTTAGGAAGGATCAGCGGCTTCTGAGCAGTATTGTAGTTACTGAACTGTATTGTAGTTATTTTTGCATACATCTGAGGCTTTGTATCTAGAAAGCTGGGTCAGACCATGCTTTGGAAATGTCGTAAGAATCACAAGAAATGTAGTTAAAACATCCAACGTGGACATCCTTTTGGCAAGTTCCTTGTATACACGTTATATTTTAATCAACCTCAAACTTGTGGAGAAATATGATATATATGTAAAAGGGACTGCAATATTATAGCAGAGTGCCAACTACAGACAAAAAAGCCCTGATCTACTGTGGTGAATAACTAAGATCAATGATTATCGCATCCTGCACTAAGCAAAAAGCAACTGGATTTATATAGAATGAATGCAATGTAAGAACCCAAAGTACTATGTAGAGGGAACTCTTTAATTCTCACTCTTTCAGTAGTGTGTGCCTTTGGTAGTACCTACGTGTCCAGAGCAGATGCAGGTCACCCACCTGAGCAGCAGGCTGCTGCAGTGGAGAAGCATGACTGATAGGAAGGAGAAAGGTTTGAGAGACAGAAAATGCAAAGTGCAGAATTAATAGGGCTGAACTCTACCCACATTTCACAGAGCAATTGAATAATCTGAGCTGTTGGCATATAACAATCTCTGAAACATGCTTCTAATGCACTTCTTATCTGAGGAGCCCAAACATACAGTTATGTTGACTTACTGTTTCCGTTAATTGTCATGCAAGCTTATTAGTACAGTGGGTTGATAGTTTGAGTGAGTGTAGAAATAGTTTTAAGATAAGTTGCTTTTTAGATCAAGGTAGGCTAGTACACGACTATATGTCGTGAAAATAACTAAATTATGTACATCTACTGGAAACTTTGTACACCTTATAACCTCAGATTGTGTTTTCTTTCCTAGCATTCATTCTGGAAACATATGGAGAACACTTAGAGACTTTGGTAATACCCCCAGCTTAAGACATCCCTGGAGTAAATCTCATTGCCAAGAAAACCTCTTGAGTGTTCTTGGAATAGATACAAATCAAAAGGTAATTGAACAACGGTTTGCTAGTATGCCAGTATAAACACTTGGTTATGAATCTGATTTTCTGTAAGCTATACATGCAGATGCATGAGGAACTAGATCTGGGTGAGTCATAAGTTTTTTTCACAGAGAGCCTTTTAAAACGATAGTCTAGTGTTTTCTTATCATTATGTGTAAGTAACTATGAAATTGTGCAGGATCAAATTTTGATTGTCTTTACATTGAAGTCTCCATTATGTGGCACCCTGTTGCATTAGGTGGTACATTCAGCTTTAGTATAGATGTAGAATTAGCTTTCAGATGTGTGTGCAGTGAGATGGTTTTCTTTTTTGCTCAGAGTATGGAGAAAATTGTTAGCCTCTAATACCTTTCCATTAAGTGAAAATCGGATTTGAATCAGAGAGGCTGTTAAAGTAATTACTGGATGTTTTTGCTGTATACAAACTGAACGTGTGTTCCACTTCCCTTTTCCTCAGATTATTCTATCTGTTTTTGTAAGGCTTGAGGGAGAGGAGTATGTTTTAACTTGAATCGAGAACAAACTGGCAGTATTGAAAGATCTCAGAAAGATATGTCCCTGTTCAATCTCTTGTTTTGAGAAGATAAGGGTATCAGAGATGGTTTAGTATTCAACCTGGTTATTTAGTTGGGATGTATTAGTCACTTGTTTTCAGAAGTAACTGTTTCAATTGATAATTTGATTGCTGAAGCATGAGGGGTGGGGTGCTGTGCTGTGCTGCATTCAATTTTCATTTTATGGACATATTTGACCTTTCATGCAAGTTATGTACAAACAAAATGACAGTGCTGAAGGTGTGGGACCTATTCTGCACTTGCAAGTCACTTTTATAGAACTGTCACTTAACAGGAGAGAATGGGAGACATTTCTCCAACATAGTTCAACTCCCCTTCTATTCCTTTCTTGCCCATAGACACACCGGCATTAAATCAGTGCACAGGCAGCTTAAACTTATGTCATTACTTCTTTTCTGTTACTGGAAAATGGTATTGCTCTATCAATACTGGTGATGAAGATGTATTTCTCGGCTATTTTATGGTGTAGGTTAGGGCTAATTTTAATTGGAAATGGCTTTTTAAAAAATTTTAAGTCACAATTAGATTCACCTGTGTAGAACTTGTTTTGGCATAAAATTGTTTTAATGCAAGGGGGGCACATGATAAAACAAAATACAGCTTCAGAAAATAAAATTTAGTGGTTATTGTTATCTGAGGGAAACTTCTCTTTAGGTTATATGCTTTGAGATGAGATAGAAATTCATAGAGAAAATGTAAATTATGTTTTACGAGGAGTTCTTGGAGAGCCAGGATGACATCTTTGAGGAATCAAATGTTAAAGATAATGAGGACTTCAGATTTGATGGATTCAGTATTAATGACTGCAAAGCAGTGATCCAGACCAAGGTAAGAATTGCTCTGAAAGTAAGTACTTCAGAGAACCACAGAGTGTCTTTTACATGTTCCTCTGTGCTGTAGCCAGCTGTTCTAGCATATGTCCTAGGATGATTGTAACTCACTCCTAAAATATATGGTACGGGAGACATTAGAAGTGAAGCTGGTAGAGAAGAAATTGCATTCAACCTTGCATTTCAGATATTCAGAAAGATTGAGATTTGGTTTGTTCACTTGAGGAGAAAACGGGATACTTAAGGAGGAAGGCAGAATTGATGTTGTAATGACAAGGATTTGAGAACATTACTGTTTTTAAGCTGTGTTACGAAACATATAGAGAAATGAAATTGAAATACTTTGTTGTTAGTGCATTTATGTCTTTGGTCAAACAGGCCTTAATAAGCTCTGTTTCTTTCTTGCTAAAGCAATGCAAGTTGGAAGGAAAATTCTGTCATTCCCCATCGCTTTAAAAAAAATCAGTCACGTTCTGTTTTTAACAAAGTATTTTGGGTGAATATTCTTTACACAAGATCCCTTCCTCAGTGGAGAATAAACTTGAGCAACTGTTGTTTCTGTGGAGATGCATAGTTTGAGCCACACTTTCATTGCTGTGTTTTATTCTGTTTACTGCATTGGACACTGAAGATATATACTGTTCTGGGAACCTTGTATGTAAGAGCTGTTAGGCTGGACATCTCAGAAGGAAAACCAAAAGAGACTGTACAGCTTATTTCTTCATAATTCAGTTCTGCTTTCTTCAATGAGTACATGAGGGGTGGGATCACAGTAGCTGACACGTACTTGGAAGTGTGTAAAATACAGAGACAGGGTTTAGGCAAAGGAGAAGTGGTTCAAGGTAGATGAAGAAGGAGTAAAAAGAATCATGATACAAAGTTAAGGTAAATGGACAATATTTTTCTTGAGTTTTTTCTGAGGGGAAAGAACAAGCCCTGCAGCTTGGGGTCTCAAAGTAAAGCTCATCAGGAAATGTAAGTTGCCATTTCTAATTTGTAAGTAAGTTAAATCACACAGTGAGATGTTTTCCATTTATCTTCCTAGTTATGTCAATTTTTTTTCTTATGCTGATTTTCTTTTTAGGAAATCTGTGTAAAAATGAGATGGAAATATGCTAAGTGATTAACTTACTGTGGGATGGAAAAAAATTAACTTAGTTTTTCTTTTTCACTCAGCTTTCTGTATCACCAGATTCCAGACATGGTCATCTTTTCACCTATAACCTCTTCTTGAAAACTGCGTCGTCAAACGGAAACATGCAATATATAACAATCCCAAGGAAGAAGCACATTTTCACTACACACAACCTAAAAATGAAATTTTTCAGTAGTGATGTTTGTTGAACCAAATGCACTTTCAAATCTTTTTTTTTTTTCTTTTTGAACTGAATGCAGTTTACCTTCATTTTGTTACTGGCTTGGTACTATAGACTACATATGTTCTTTAGAAAAGTGACATATTACTGTATATGAAGTACCTAAAGCCACATTATTAGAAGATATTTATCCTATTTAGTTGTGAAGTCAGAGGTGTAATTTTGTCCTGCTAAATTTTTCTGCAGAGTCATGCCTCTTACAGTAAATCCAGCTGCAATCACACTTTGAAGATACTCTGGTGGACTACTCTCCTGAACTACTGACCTTTCAGACCTTAATGCCTCTTCGATCAAAACCCTTGTTTCCCTGCCAAAATCTAAACACACCTCAGGTGTGTTGTAAAGTGTGCCTTGTCACCATCTCTCCTCATATTTGGTCCAGTTTGGACCAGCTGAGATCTGTTACTTTGCCACTGCTGACCATAATGAGAGGAGCCTTCTACATCTGGTAGCTTTCACTGGGGTTTAGGAAAATAAAACTGTTTTAACTTCTGCCTGATAAAGCCTACTGTGGTAATATGGGTAGAGTCAGTGAAATGTTTTGTTCTAGCATTGGTTTCTAACTGAAATAAATCACCTTTCTGAAGCTGATTGTAACAGGACTTCTTGGATTCATTCAGCTACCGAACACTTACGCCACGCATTAACCATGCTTGTTAAAGGCTTAACTGTGGTGTAGTTCAGGACTTGCACTGCACAATGCTGTAAATTGCTGCCCTTTTAAAATCTTACAGTAACTATCAACTATGTTGCCCATCTTCCTGCATGCCCGAGTGCCAGAGGGAGTGCACTTCAGTATCATTCATATAATCCGTGGTTCTTCCTTGCCAACTGCAACAGCTTTATTTATTAATTGGTAATAACTTTTAAGCAAGTTACCAATCTATTTACTGCTTTGGCCATTCTGAATATGAGAATGTTATACGGCTTTTTATTTTAAAGAGTTGCTAAACACTGCAACTGACATTTTATGTGTTAAAAGCAGGGAACAAACTTGGATGTTCCCAAACTAAGTTAATTTAATCATGTGCCTATTCTGTTAGAATTAAGCATACTATAAAGCGCTGGCAGACTCCAACCCTCACTCTAGTGAACTATTCAGCAGTGAAATTACAATTGCTATAACAACTTATAACTTTAGCAATGTTTATGATACCTCAGTGCTATTAGCATAGGGTGACCTGTGTATTGGTTACTCAGTAAATTGTAACGGGCCATTTGGAAGAGTGCTATTTGAAAGTGGCTTTGCAGCTTCCCTGGCCCTAGAGGGAGTTCTGCAGCACCAGACGGAAAACTCCACGTGGATACAAGAGCAGGATTAACTTTTTCACTTAACGCTGGATCTGAATTAATTTTAAATTTCCCCTGTAAGTCTTTCAGAGCACTTAAATGTGTAAATAGATTGTAGTTATAAACTCACAAAACTGTAAATTGCCAATAAATGATGCATAGTTGAGGTTGGTAATAAACATTATTGAAATCAATTATAAGACTAAAATCCCATTTTTATGCTTTCAGACAAGCAGGGCCCTGCAGAGGGGCTTGAGGGGGGCAATTTGTAGCATGTATGACACCAGCTGATGCACCAGAGGCCCTCTTTTTTCTGGGCTTGCAAGTTTGCCTTTGTTTTAGCTAACATCAGATGAATGTACTGAAGAATGTTTTGCACTCTTACCCTAGGAGATAGGTGAATACATCATCTTTCCCTCATAGTAGCAAGTTTTACAGCCCTGTCCAAGGTACAGATTGGGGAAAAAAACCAGTTTCAGCCCTTTATGGTTCAGTGGGGAAAAAAAACTACTGGGGTTCCAAAGATGATGGGCTCCACATTTCAGGTTTTTCTTTCTTGGACAGATGCTTTGGGCCACCTGAGCCCTTACTGCTTGTAAACACTAGCTGCACAACAGAGCAGAGAGCCCTTTCACTCCTGTCTTCAGTCTGAGACGAACAAGTTCATCTCTTCAAAGACGACTAGCAGATTTGAAATTACAAAGTAATTCAATTCAGCTTCAAGGTTGTGGAGTACTGGCAGCCCTCCAGCCCTTATCAGGATTTGGACACAAGCTGCATATTTGGGGGTATTTGCAAAGAGAAAATTGCACTCTCTTTCTCTTAACTGATAAGAGAGCATGCTCAGGGAGACAAACCAAATTTTAGCTGACTGTTTTCAGGTGTATTGCACAGTATAAAGTAGCCTTGCCCTCTGTTGTCATCCTGGGAAATGAGGGGTGCCGGAAACCCCTCTGGTGTGTTTTGCACAAGTACTAGCTATTAATTTCCTTTACTCATTTCCTCGTTCCTGCCTTCGCCAGCACCCAGCCAAGTGTGCCAACAACTGCTGCACACCCACACTCCGAGTGCACGGCTGTACTAATAGCAGGTGTTTAGTCTGTGAAAGCTGTGCACAGAGGAAATAAAAACTTTGTATCTTAGTACGTTTTAAGCTCTATTTCATCATTTCTTATCTTAGTTGTGAGCTCTCAGCTGAGAAATAGTGAGTTTTGATGAACTAAACATGTTACTATACTCTGTGTTTGCAGAAAGCAAATACCATAGACTTTTGACATTTGCTTAGGATTTTGAAAAGGTAAAAACTAAAGCAAGGTAAGAGTTTTAGACAGCAGCGCTAGACAGAAATGCCTTTTTCTTCCACTGAGATTAGAGGGAAAACATACCCATAGAACAGTTTTTAAAAGTTCAAATCAGCAATGTAATTACTGAAATGTTTCTGTTGTAGAAGGAACACTGTAAACAGCTTTGCAAAAAAAAAAAAAAGAAAAACACTCACAAAAAAACCCCAGCTACATTGTGAAAGACTGAAAATATTTCAATGCATATTCTGTTCAAAGTTATAGCATAAGTGAAAAGTTAGGGAACTTATTTCAACAATCAATCCTTAAAATTGAGCAGAGTGGGAAGGCAAAGTTTTGGGAAGTTTTGTTTTAGAAACAGCATATTGCTAGTATTTGTAGACTTGTTTTTAAAAGTCCAAATAACAGGTAGAATTTGATTAACACACACACACACAAAAAAAGTGGGCATTCTAGACCCTAGGATGATTTCTAAGCATACTGTAAGCCCACCATTGGTTGGACATATGCAGAACACAGAGTGGGGGAAAAAAAAAAAAAACCACAAACGAAATCTTGTAAAAGCTTAAAAGTTCTTTCCAAAGTGCAGGGTCATTACAGGATTTAAAAGTACTCTGATCTTTTTAATAGTGAAGATCAGTTTTAATAGTCCTCCCATTAAAAAATGGGAGGACTTCCTGGGATACTCCTACTCCAGTTAAGATGGCAGAGGGAATTTGGCTAAACATGAGCTGTATTCAAATTAATTGTTAAACCCCAAATTTCTCTGTGGATCTGAGTTTAACTTGCCAGATCCACTCTGGAGGACTCAAAGAAAAGAAACAAACAATGCACCCAGCCAGCAGATGCAACAGGCTTGCTTCAGTCACATCTAGCAGAAGCTCTTCATTCCTTCTACTGAAATACAGATGAGAACCTCTGGAATTGTCATCCCACAGCACAGCCTGGGTGCCAAAGCACAGCCAGCATAGCTTAGCACTCTGCTGAGATAAATGGGTCCTAATGAGGGAAAAATGTATGGAATGAAGTTGCAACTTTTTTTTTTTCTTTTTCAATTAAGGCAAGATGCCTGTGAATGCTGGGCAAATACTTAAATGCCAAAAACCTTCCAGCTTCCCTGAACATCTGCTTTAATAATACTTACTTTTATAGACACAGTTCTGCATCTTAATAGCTTAACTCTTCACTTCTAATATTGGTTTTTAATAGCTCAGAATTAGTTTTGCAACTAATTATAACTCCTCTTCCTCAAAGAACTAATAGATAGGTTATTTTCTTTTGTGTATTTTATTCTTGCTTGAGCAGGAAAGTTAGTCTTTCTAAGTCTCACTTCCAGTATACAGAATACTGAACTCCACAGAGCACTGCAGGCAGTACCTGCACCTCCCCAGCTAGCCCTGTTTTAAACCAGCATTGCACTGAGCTGTGCCGCTCATCGTACTTTTCAGTTCAGATCTTTCAGTGTGGCTAAAACTGATGAAAGTATATGAAACCCTACACCACCTTTAAAGAGCCTCAACATGACCTGAAAGCAATACCTCAAAAATATTTTCTTAAAAGACAAAACTGCAGCATACCTTCATAAGGCAGCATCTTCTATTGCCGAACTTCAAGACCCACCAGTACAAGAGCAGGTCTGCACTGCAGTATCAGTAGTGTCCTGCTCAGCAATGCAGACAGTCACAGGGCTAATGTCACAATGGTAACCACTTCACAGCCAAAACCAGATTTCTGCAAAGAAGCTACTTTTAGACCTATGCTCTTCACTCTGTAGTCAGGCTCCAGGAAAAAGTCAGGAAGAATTCCAGGTCTGTAAGTAGCAGCCAATGCAGTCTCATCAATAAAATGAGGTTTACTGCAGAAGAGTGAAGGTCTCATTTTAGAGGTCCACAACAGGAAGAGGGCGGAAAAGTTTAAACTTGATGTCACTGGTGTAATTTGTAGTAGCACAAACTAGCAAACAACCTTCCACTAGCACTGAGTGGCAGTATTTTTGTCCCAGACTGAGAAGTATACAAGTCTGAAGTATCAACAGTACGTGCATCAAGGACACTTGTATCAGGTGCTTGCTTTCAAGCACAACAACCCCTGAAGCAACACTAAGAGCTACATGGGCTGGGAAGACTACACAGGGCAGTCAAGACAAGAACCAGAGGACAGCTAAGTGCTAACAGACATGTTGCCTGTTCACAACAGGAATGCCCCCCCTGCCCCACCGGCTGGAAAAAAATGCTCTGTGGGCCATCACTTGTTCTGTGGGGACAGGACGCACAAAAGGGATGCAAAGCCATGTATGGTATTCAGTATTTCTGAGGAGAAAGGAAGGGGGAAAAAAAAAAGAAAAAAGGTATAAAAGCAATCACCTATGGAAAATGTTACATCTTCATGAGTAAAAGACCAAATGAAGGGTGGCAAGATGCCACAGTTTTTTGGTATGTTCTTAAAACAGTCAAATACTGAAGGCTTCAAAATATAAACAGTTAAACTGCAAAACTGTGGCTTTTATTTCCAAACATACAATAAATAGGTCCACCACAACTAGCCTCTAACTTCATTTTACATGGAAGGATTTTAAAATTAGTTTGTGCATATTTAAAAATTAAACTTCCCTTTGCACATAATTCCATACGTAACCAAACTGCACTACATACCAGCTTACGGTCTTGGCACTGTGATGCAAGCAACCAATCAGAAACAGAGCTCTGTAGCAAGCACTTGGAACAAAAATTGCATTTTGAATTGTTGATGAAACATCTACCAACAATTTAATCTATTTCTGAAGTATACAAAAAACTTTAGCATGTAAATGCTGAAAAGCAAGTTGTCTTCTCTTATGTTTCTGTAGGGGCTGCAAGGTAAGTGGATTTATTAAGTGTTCACTATTTGCTACATGCTACAATTTTCATACCAAAATATCTTTACTGCATAGTAACATTCCATATTTTCAAATGCAAAAAGAAATTAGATGCAGTCTTTTTATTTTATTCCTCATCACTGAATTTAAAGACATTTTTAACCGCAACTCTGCTTCATCACAGTGCAGAAGGCCCTTAATATTTCAAGGATTTATTCAGTCATATCTTTAATACAAAAGTAGAGGCTGAGGAAAAGCCGGAGTAGTCTATACACAATGCACAATCTGTGTACATTCTGAAGCTGTACCTCTTCAAGAACTATTTATACACTCTTCAAACAAATCCCTTTATCCAGCAATCCAAAATACTTTAGATCAGAAGTTTTATATTAGAATCAATACATTATATGCATATAAATACATTTATACCCTTAGGCTGCTAAACAACCCAGATGGCTGCGAGGACATGACCTGAACTGGTTCTCCACTAGTTTGGGATACCAAATTGTATAGGCAGCTAACTGTTAACCAAAATAGTCGCAGTAAAAAATGGAGATCTTTGCACAAGGTAGGTGTGCCACAGCATCAGTCAAAACTAGAAATACAGGGTGACACCCTGGCCCTTTCAACAGGGCCAGGATTTCAACTTCTGCGAGATGCAACACACAGGCAACATTTTTTCCTCTGCCGATGCCCTACTCATGAAAAGTCTCAGCAGAACAACAAAAAAAACCCAAAAAACCCCAACAAACCAAAGCAAAGCTTTTACAACTGCAAATTTTCTTAGAGGACAGGTGCTGCAGCTTTCAAGAACAAAGTAAAAGTTTTATAATTAAAAAAATAAAAAAAACCCCAAAAACTAATGTGCAAGTGTGTAGTTCAGAAGACAACAGCAAGGGTCAATACAGACCTCAGTTCAAGCTGAAACACAGTATCCAAACTGTCTCACAGAAAAATAGTTCTCTCTGCAAATCTCCTCTTCAGTTAACGAGTGCGCTTATATATACCTATATACACACCTGCCATACACACGCACCCCTCCTTCCCCAGTACAATCTGCAGTACCATCAGCAGCAACCACCACGGTGCTTCCAAAGCCCACCCAGACCCCAGCCCTGGTGCTGCATCTGAGCCGTCAGACCCCTGAGCTCTCACGGACATGGCTGCAGGATGGTTCTTAGTCATCAGCACTGACACTCACCACATATCAATGAGTATTTCAGGAGTATTCAAAGCAGTAAGCACTGGTGTAGTAAGAAGTGTTCTCAACTTTGTTTCTTAAAGGATACAGAAGTGTTGACTCTCTTGAGTATCCTCCAAAGGTGCTAGAAGCTTTAAGTTTGAAGCGTTTCTTTCCACAATGCCAGGTATACAAATGTGTATCTTTTTAAATAATATTGCACATAAAAATCATCTTAAAGTTTGTAGTGAAAGCAGGGTTGAAGGACAGTGTTTTCCAAAACAGATTAAAAAGCTACCTGTACATAGTAAGTTTTAATTTAAAGAACGCCAAGATTATTCAAAATCTAAGCACGTAATACTGACAGAAAAATGTTAAATTGCACAATCTACATATAAATTACATTTGTAAATACTTAAAAGTTTTTAAACATTGAATACCCTTGATTTCACAAATCAGCTAGGTCACTGTCAAAGGATCAGCTTAATGAGTTAGAAGTACTTTCCCCCCAGAAAAAAATAGAAACAAAGAGATCTGCAGTCTTAGACGAAGCACTGGAAAGAGTTAAAGCATTTCAGCTCAGAGGTAGTGCTAAACACATCCAACTAGAAGTCCATTATATTTCAACTATGATGAAATAACGTAGTAAAATGTAGAAAGACTATAAAATTTACAAAAATAAATAGTTCTGAATGCTTTAGAAAATGCAAGAGACTTCGTTGATAAGTGTCTTGATCTGCTTTTCTGACCAAAAGAAAGCAAAGTGTGTCTCATTTTTAAAATATACCCATCTCTAGTAATGCGTCTGCAATCCACACAATCCAACTATGCAACTTGACATATGCCAACCTGGCATAGACTCTGATATTAAAAATAAAGTGAAGACTTTGTAAAAGATCATCTCATATGAAATTTGTTTTGCATGTAAATTCTTCTGACAAATTAAAAATTGCACATAAAAAAGTTTATTGAAAGAGGCATGAGGGGTGATAAGGGTATGTGGCTATTGTTCCACATACACCCTGGAAGGAAAAAGATGATTGCACAGTTCTGATAAATAAATATTTCTTTTAAAAAAAAAATCTGCCACTTTTTTGGTTTGTAAGTTTTGCAATTACTTAGAAAATCCCACTATGGACAAATTATTTTTAGTTTGTGTTTTAAAGAATTCTTTACAACTTTTCCAGTGGCTTTTATCCTGAAACCAAATGGCAGTGGCAGTTAAAAAGTATCTTTGGGTAAAACATGTATCAGGATCCAACGAGAATCTCCATGATGTGGTCCAACTCACTCTGATCTGTTCTACATATCTGAATGTTGCTTGCTGAAGAAGAATTACAAGATGGAAAGGTTTTCAGTGGTTCTTCTGTAGCAAGAGATGGTGGTCTGGGCGGCATTAGTGGAGGGCAGCAAAAGTCTGAATCATACATTGAAGTGTCAATATCTTCGAAAATGTCATCTATTGCCAAATCCTTCAAGTAACTAGTTGAATTTGAAATCTCAAAGGAACCAAACACACATTCAGCTCCCTTCAAATCCTGTCTATCGTCTTCTAGTTTTAGACCAGTATTTTCTGGAAACTTTGGCTGGTCATCTCCAGTAGGAACCAGACAAGTAGGCGGGCTTATATCTTCTACAAAGTCTAAATCCTTCAGAATAGATGAAATAGCAGATGACATATCATCATCTGAAACTATCAGCAGGCTATTTTCAATTGGGTCTTCTACAGACCGCAAGTCGCAACAGTTAGACTCTTGCTGACTAATACCTGAAGGCAACTGAAGAGAAATCCCAGATGACTCCATCCCTGTGTAGCTGTGAGAACTAGGAGTAATGCCAGGGCAGACATTAATTGGCTGCTGATTACTCTCTTGTCTCATTTCCTCTTGAATTTGCCGTACTGTGTTGGCTATGAGGACAGAGCGGTGCAAGTTCGGTTCCACCAGCATTTTGTACGTCTGTAACTTGGTGAGGCACATATTAAGCACCAACTGCCTCTTAAGCGGATATGGCAGATTTCGACTGGAATCAAAGGCACTCGAAAGACCAGCCATGTTCTCCTCATAGTCACTCAGCTTGCGTTTTAGACCTCTCCCCAACATGAACCTGAAAGAGAGAAATTGTGAATTAACCTTGGGCAAGACTAAAAATTCTTCTGCAAAATCTCAACAGACACTTTTGAAAAGTCTGTAGTGTACAACATATTGGTTAACTTAGACTGTAATGCCATGGAACACTGAAAGACAGAATAAAATCCTATACAAGATACTACTTTCATTGAGAAGACGCACATTCCAGCCCTATTGTTTCACAACAATTTTTTTTTAAACTGAAAACATAAAAGAAATATAGTAATAGTTTTTTAAAAAAGCTACATACTTCTAAGTTTTGGGTTTAAGGTTTACTTTTAACTCTACTATGAGAATATGAATTTAATTATTTAAAATCCTTAATAGGTGAGCTTTTTAGCCTCTTATCGATTTAAATTATATAGCATAAAAAAATTGACGGAAATATCTGAATGTCCACATGAAATTGGACTGTTAATATAAATATCTGTATAATATTTTCATCAATGACATAGACAACGAGATCATGTGCACCCTCAGCAAGTTTGCAGATGACATGAAGCTGAGTGGTGTGGCTGACACGCCAGAAGGACAGGATGTCATTCAAAGAGACCTGGACAAGCTGGAGAGGTGGGCCTCTGTGAACCTCATGAGGTTCAACAAGGCCAAGTGCAAGGTCCTGCACATGGGTCAGGGCAACCCCTGATACCAATACAGGCTAGGGGATGAAGGGATTGAGAGCAGCCCTGAGGAGAAGGACTTGGGGGCACTGATGGATGAAAAGCTGGACATGAGCCAACAATGTGCGCTTGCAGCCCAGAAGGCCAACCGTATCCTGGGCTGCATCAGAAGCAGCGTGGTCAAGGGAGGTGATTCTGCCCCTCTACTCTGCTCAGTGTCTCTGAGAACTCTCTATAGAACTCATTTCTCTCCCTCTTCTTTGGAGACTTAAAGTTGTTTTACTACAGTTGAACCACCCTGCAAGACCAACAACAGGGCCTCCCATGGGATCCTTATATCCTTTCCATAGCTTAATAGTTTAGCTAAATGGTGGGAGGAAATTTGGCGGGGCCACAGAGCTCACAGAATGATGATCGGTGCTCATGGCTGCTGGTTCACAACCTGCTACTGATGCAACACTAAGGACATCCAGCAGGAGGCTATCAAATGGCATTTTAAAAGTGACCAATTTAGGTAAATAGCTAAGAGAAAAGAAATAGAACCTGGTTGCTTCCAGTCTGCTTTGTGTGCTTTTGCATTGAAATATGGTAGGTCTAGAACACTGTGGTACAAAAAACTGTATGCACGCACACCTAAAATACACGTGATCCAAACAAATACATGCTTGGATACTTTGCAATTACCATTCAAAATACAAAGTGTTTCATTAGGGACAACAAGCACTATGCAGTCACTTGTATAAACACAAAAAAGGAGTATAGCATGCACAGGAAACACTGGTAAAATTTTGATTACACACATCTTGATGTGTCCATGAAATACAGACACCTCACTCCCAAACAATTAACAAAAATTAAGCAATCATAAATTAGACACCCAGTGGCAGATTAAGGGCAGATCCTTCATACACAATGATCCAGACCCTGCATGCTGCAGAGGGCCTCCCAACTTCCTTTTCATGTGAGCACTGGATACTGCCAGCAATAGCTCAGCTGATTGCCGCAGCTGCCAGCTGGTAGCCTGTTGCTAGACTTTTGGGGACAAGGAGAAGGCAGCAGGATAAAGCCTCTTTTACTTTTGGGATTTCTCCAGGTTTGCAGGAAGCACTGCAGGGCTCCATGGCTACATCCATCCGCCTAGACAAGGCTGTTGGAGAACTCAGCTCCTCTGGAGGAACAGAAAGTAAGCAAGCAGTGCATACTTCTCAGGAAGACACACAGGAAAAAAAAACAGATAGTTGGTAAAAGAGTTTAAGACTTCTAGATCATACCCACTTTTTCTTTTAGGGACATACCTAGATGAAATCAAATTTGTCATAAGAATGCATTTTTACATAACAGGTAGTAGTTTGGCCTATAGTTCAGTTTATTAGCACGTTCACTATTAAAAAAACAACAATGAACTTTAATTATTTGTAATTTTACCACTGCTGCAACTTTTTGGCAGTCTGTTTTACTCCAAAGTTTTCTGCTAAGCTGCCACAGCACCAGCTGAATCTCTTTAAAAAACCTAAGGTGCCTGGATGTGGTGTGCCTATTCACCTAGGTGATCTTCCCACACTTATGTATCACTCCCCCATCCCAGCACCCCATTTAGAGCAAACAGAACCAGACAGTACCGAGCACTCAATTACAAACAAAATCAGCAGAAATCTGCATACAAAGTTCAGGCAACAAATACAGTGATAGAAAGTATTTAGGAGGGCAGTGTGCATGCGTGCGGCATCCTCAGTCAAACTATCAACACCACTGTCAGCAAGCGATAATTTTAGACACAATCTATGGAAAAATCACGATTCTGCAGGACTTTACAGTAAAACTGTTGCTAAATATACCAACTCATAACATATCATGAAGACAATTAGTGTCACAGAAATCATAGAAAACTCACAATAAAATTATTAACTATCCATTTTAAGTAGCATTTAAATGTTGCGTACTACCTAAGGCGTTACCCCATACCATTACTATAAAGAATAAAAATATACATCAAAATAGCTATTTGTGCACTAAGCACCATGCTTCCCATACACTGCACACTAGTTTGTTGGTGGTTTTTTTTTTTCCTCTCTCCACTAACTAATTAAAGCAGACCAAAATTCACACTCACAATGGAACAAAATTAGGACCATACAGGGAACAGTAATTCTGACATTTTATACATTCACAATGCTTGGTTTTGACAATTTACTGCTTTTAATATATTTTAAAATATATATTTCCACTTTGTTAGACACACAGGAAATACCAGACTTATCCATTTGAATTATACAAATAACATTAATTTTTAACATCTCAAAAATGTGCTAGTACTTAAAATTCTGTAAGCAAGCTTACAGAGCAAGTGAACTGTCATATGTGAGGACATATAATTTCACGAAAACAACTTAAAATGAACCATTTAACTTTTAAATTCATACAGGAGTCTAATTAGACTAAATATTTAATGCTTATATATGCAGACACCCTCCTTTTCATTCCCCAAATTTCCTTCATAAAATTTGTCCCAGTGCATTCTAGAAGTATGTAACAAAGCTTGAGCATGACAGCACTCTGAACTATAAAAATGAAGTGCAAGAAACGTTATTTGCTCCAGCTTCAAATGTTTCTACTTAACCAACTCCATCAAAGATTTTTTTTTAAAATACACAAACATAGTCCTATCTTATGTTTTAGAAATTCTGCCTGTTTAGAACGATTTTTGCCTCATGTCAAGGATCCCTAAGTCTCCCTCCAAGAGCTAGATGACTTCAGAGGTTACATAAAAATTTGGAAAAGGCTAATGAAAACCAGAGTACCACTGGTACAGTGGATTTAAAAATGACTAGTGTCATGGTTGCTACAGGAGACATTAAATTTCAGTTCTTGTCAAACACACTCAGCTGCTGACCTACAAAAGATACAAAGCCCCTTTGTTACCAGCTAATCTACATTTTATCAGGCCTTTTGCTTTACTTTCTACCACGAGAATTACTGACGGTCATATCCTTAACAAACCACTCCATATTTTCTAAGTAACTTGTTCTTTTGTAGCATTGCATATTGACACACACATCCCAAACCCAAAATTCACACACCAGTCAAAAGCTCTCTTTTGATAGCATCATTTTGCAATATAAGCTGTTGATCACATTATTTAATTATGCAGCACTCCCCCCACTTCAGTTTTTGGTACTAAGCAAAACAAATAGAAGTCCACACAAAAATCCATGCTACCATGCTCAGACAATCCTGTGTTACTGAGTGACTGCTGCAGAGTTGTCAGTCCTTTCAATCATCTGACAGAACAGCACAGCCAGTTCAAAGAAGTGCAAGTTGGGCATACTAAAACACAAAGAGTGTCTAGAAACTGCACTCTCCTTACTCCAGTCTAATTCCAGGAACGTACTCAGACCTCAAAAAATTGGATCAAGTAATGGGATTTTGGAACACGCCAATCTGATAACTCTGTAATTTGTAAGTAAATAAACTGAACAAAAATTAAAGTTGATGCCAACTTCAAATGTGAGGTCTATACATAGCTGTTCAATAATAAAAGCAGCAAGCTGTAAGTCACCCTTCTCTTGAACTTTAAGTTCAACAACCAAATTTTTTTTAGTTCAGATGCCCTATTTTAGAATCTTTTGTCATGAAAAAACCAAGAACAATGAGGAACAGCACATCTCAATAATTTTTTTTCTGGTGTTTTCTCATCTTCTCTCATTATAGTAATGCAAACTGAACCACAGGTCATTTATGGCAGAATGCTTTTTTAATTAAAATTATTTTGCAGATATAGAGAAAAGGAAGCAAAGTGAACTCAATGTTTAGGAGTGCCAAACTCTCCATCCATGTCACTGAACTACAAAGGAGTCTTGTATGCAGAAATTCTGCCCCTGACAGCATGTTCTTCAGTTCCTTCCAGTTCCATGGAGGACATTTCATAGAAACTCCTCCCTGCTAAGATGGGAAGAAGCATCCACGCACTGTAATCCTACACCGTACCAGGGTTTGAAAAAACTTGGAGGGAAGAGGCATGTCCCTGGTTGGCAAATCCACACAGAATATCAAACAAACAGGCCTGGTCAGAGTGTGCAGCTACTCAGAAGAAATATTCCAGGCTACCAAGAAAAATTCACATTGCGATGCGTTGCGGACAATACAGGACTCGTGCCACCATTTCAGAGGAAAAACACAGCTCCATCTGTCACAGGGTCTGATAGTGCAGTGCAGCTGCTGCTGACACATGGTTAGGAAGTACAGCTGGAAACAGTCACAAAGAAGAATGCAGCATGTGAAAACCCTCAATTACTTCTATCTGGGCAAACTACTTCTTAAGTTCCTCTTCTTCACCTTCCAAAAAAGGTTTTAAGAGCAAGTTAAACAATGTTTAGAACTCAGAACCGCACACAGCTTTAATTTTCAGTAGAGAGAACCTTCAAAAAAACATGAGCATATAAAACACGACTGCCACAGTTAGTGTTGTCTGAACACAAACTTTTCATGCACAAAACAACCACTATAGCCAACTACACAGGAGTTATTCATTTACCATTAAAGAATATGTTTTAATAGCAAGACCATCAATAAAGTACTTGGCCTGCACTATGCAGGTCAAAATCACTTCATTGATAGTGGTCCCTTCTGGCTTTTCTTTTTAGGATATTATTAAATTCAGACTTGCTTGATCCTTTCCATACAGCCACAGTGTTTAATTTTTCAGCCTAAGACTGTCTCAAAGTGATAAACTGCTTTTTCTCATAGGATAGAAATAGCAGATCTGAATAGGTGTAAGCACCTCATGAGTGAAAGCTGCCTGTCTAGTCTTCAGTAATGCAGCTTAAGTATTGAAATCGAAATTAGAGACTCCTTGCTATTGTAATTTGGGTAACTCCCTTTCAAAGTCTCCTTTGGCTCATAACTGTAGAAAGCACATTAACAGTAAAAACAGACAGAAGTCTCTTTGGATTGCAAACTTGTGTTAGTGACTGACTGAAGTTGACTGATAACCTGATCTCCTGCTCTCCCCTCTCTTCCATGGACACACATTTCACAAGCACACATCTATCTGCAGGAATTCCAAAGGAAGACAAACATCCCTACAGTTATGGTTATTTCCCAGCATTATTTGATGTATGCTGCATACTATTTTTAATTATAATCTTTCCCCTACCCAACATATATTTTAGCTTAGGAAACACAACTTCATTAATAGTTTTAATTAAGTGGTGGACTGGCTCTTGACTAGCATTCCATGTATAATAAGCTGCACAAGAAAAAGGTAAGGCTGAAGGTACAGTTCACAGACACAGTATAAATCCTTTCCTCCCGTCTGGACTTAACACTGATCACTTAAACATGACTTACGTAACACAGTAAGCTGTCAGACTACGCAGAACAGTGTATCTGATCTGGTGTCCTCAGCAAGTGTTGGAGATCCCCATAACATCACATCTTGGCTGTTAGCAAAAATTAAGAGGAAGTGAAGGAAGGAGGATTAAACACCTTAGAAAACACCAAAGTAAAAAGTAATTTGGACCTGAAGACACTTTGAAAATATACAAAAATGTATTTAAGTCCATTGCCTCCCCACCCCCCCCCAGCCCTGCCCCAGTTTAGCCAAGATGAGTAACTGCTGGAGAAGGCACAAGTGGCTAAAAGTGTGCATACAGGGAGGAGTGCAGTCCTACCAGCTTACTCCCATACCTAAACTCCTATGTAACAACTTCTTTACAGGAGTTAGAACTGACCAGAAAATAGCTGCTCAAAGAGGGTAGAATTAATGTCAACTCTTTGGTCACCAAAGTCTGTTACTACTAAAGCAACTGGAGCACAGAACCACGATGTGCTACTGTTCAGACTTAAAAAAAAACAACCCCAAAACAAATACTAGCCCTCCCCCCAAAAACCACACAGGAAAAAAACCAGACCTATGGATGTACCTAACATCCTTTCCCACATTTTGAAAATAAAAGTAGGCTAAACAGTATTCATTAAGTAGAGGAAAGGAATGAGAGGAAGACTGAGTTTAGCACAGAACTAGTCTGGAATTCATAACCTTCCCACTGTCACTTCACTATTTGTGGAAGTACAGAATAAATACGTATCATACACTAATATTTTAGGAGCTGAAATGATGTTTACAAAGCACTTGGGACTAAGTTTTACCTTGATTTAAAAGTTAGTTTGAACCCCCTCCACACAACCTGTTTATGTTATGTCTAATGGGATCTGGAAAATTCCTGTACTTAAAGGACATCTTCCTAAGTTCCTTACTCCTACTTGATTTCATAAAGCACTGGTAAGAGCTTTGCTTTACAAACTACCACAGCTAAGTTTCAGAGCACAGCATTTCACTCTGGAGAAGAAACTCCTCTGTTAGGATACGTACCTTCCACAAGCTAAAACAAGTGGATCTGGGCTGTTTACAACAGTAAATGAACCGTATTCTCAGCAGCTGATGTCTATCACTAGACACTAATGTAAAAAGCTGCTGAGGCAGTACCAGTGTTAGGTAGAAAAAACTTCCATCCTTAAAGAAAACAAACTAAACCACTGCCACTCTTCTCCTTCCTCTCCACCTCTACACTTGTGTATTTAGTTCCACGTTTACAAATAAAGCTCACTGGTGTGTATTCTTAATGAGAGTGTGTTTAGCAGATTTTTTTTTTCCTTAGTGGAAGAAGGGCCCGGAATAATCTAAACTAAGGATCAACAGTAGCTAGCAAAAGCTAACACATGATCAGGAGTTACTAAATCTAGAAACTCCCATAGTAAAACTCAACTGTAATTAAACAAGAACATAAAGGAATCCAAACAACAAGAACCAAACCACCAGGGTTCCACCAAAGTATCTCACTGGAGAGACAAAAGATCATTAGAACTGCAAATATGATGACATACCTCTTCACAGCTTGTTCTAATCAACTGAACAGTTCTAAATCCATTTTGTTTATGGTATCTATTTACTTCAAATACAGAGATACCGGAAGTATTCACCTAGTTAACACTGACATGTATTTTAGGGTTACAATGATCTAAATAAAGATCCATTAATAACAAAAGTTATAGCTTATTAACTCTATCAAATCGGCATGCCCATACTTTAACAGAAAAACCGAACCATTAACAGTAAAAGCAACCCAGAAAAGAAAAAAAAAACCACCAAACCCAGCTCTCTTTTCCTGATAGAGGACCATGCATTTACTCTAGTTCTCTGTATGGGATATTTAGGTAAATAATTTTCCATAACCAAATCACAAATCACTTTAAATTTTCTCTAATAGAGTAGCACACAACAACTTTTCTTCAGAATCCAAAGTGCCTTCTCCTCACAAGACAACACTGTAACACTCAATTTCAGCAGCTGAGCAGCGGACCTCACTATGAAATTGAGGCCTTAGTTAACAAATTTCCAAGAAATGTGATCTTATGGCAATATTAAATTCTTTGTTAATTATAGTACTACTTCATTATAAAGAAAAAAAAAGTAAAGTAAATTCAGAGTATTCAAACCAAATAGCTTATACTATTCAATAAGCCTAAAGCACTTCACTTTATATTATATACCCTGTTTTTAAAGATTATTTTTCAGTTTACCATTCTAACCCACAAAAATAACATCTACAGCTGATTATCAGAACATGCACTATGCACACAAGATATGATTTCATAAAAACATACAAGTAGTTACCCTTAGAAAACAGAAAGGAGTCCAGGCAGGAAGATTCCAAATTTTGCATAAAGTGTAGTCATCCAAGAGTCTTGAACTATTCAAGAGGCCAAGCCATCCACCGAGGTAGGATGATGTGACTTAAGGGGAAAACACAAAACAAAAACAACGGAGTATTTCATTATTATGTGAATTTTTTTTTTTTAAACCAGAAGTATTAAGCACACGATTCAATACAACTTTTTAAACGACTTGTGCTAAATCCTATTAAAACAGTTAAACTGAATAAGAAAAACTGAAGTTCATGAATACAGTGAAATAAGAGGACCTAAAAGTTTCACCTATGAACACATAAAACATGGAAATTATCTTTTCATAAATGAATACTACAGAATAGAACGCTGATCCTCTAAGTGTTAGGCTTTAGGATAAGAACCTGCATTGATACTTCTTTAGGTTACTGAACGGCAATTTACAGTTGTAATCACCTCAGAAATCACGTATCAGGAGAGACAATACCATGAACTGTAAAGAAGTACATTTCAGAATTATCCCCTAACATTTACAGGCTGCAAAAGGAATTAGATTTTTTATTAAATTTCCTAACTTTCCTCATTTTTGGTATACATAAAACCAATACGAGAAGATAGCTGGCAGGATGGCCTATGACTGCATATAATATTCAGTGTGCCATCATTTTCATCAAAATCCTGATAAAGCAACATCTGTAGTTTGGCTAGAGACCACATGGATTAAATAATGGATTAGATCAAGGCACTGGAAACTCTGGGAAATGTGAAAAGGTTGAAGGGACAGTAAACTATGGACTAGGCTAGGAGATGTGGAGGGAATTGCATGACCCATGCTCTTGAGGTGTCAATTCCACCTGAAGAATCAAAGTTTTTTAATTCCAAGAATTAAAGCCCTTATACAGGCTAATAGCCTACCATCTGGATTGTATTTAACATGTTTGTGTGTGTACAATATACATACATACACACACAGACACCTGCCCCCCAACTACAGCAAACCAATTACTTCACAAAATTTACCACAAGAGCAAGGATCAGTACTTATCCAGATTACGGTCCTTCATGATCAAGGATCAAGGGTTCATACGTTATTTTACAAATCTTAAAATAATACACAGTGAAAGGCAGTCTTACATTTAGACAGATGGACAAGTAAATGAATACAGTTCATCCTACATAGCAACTCATAGCCTGATGCTAGAAAGGGCTCCTCCGTTTACAGAATCTTGGAACTATAAAGACGCAGTAAAACAGCAGTAAAATGCCTGTGACCTAAGAACGCCAAACCTAACCCACAGCAATAAACACATTAATATCTTCCTCCTCCTTCTAGAAGCTGGTTTCTTTCCTATCACAAGGAGATCCATGCTATTTGTAAATAAAAAATTAAAAACAAACAGCCAAATGAAGATTCATAACCTATTTGCTTTGAAACAGCAGGACTTCAGAAGGTCACTATTGAGGTTTATTAAAGTGTACTTGTTAGGTCACAGGGGGAGGTGTACATTCACTGCATTTTCTACACAATGAATATAAAAGAACAAATGTTTTAGAATGTTAAGTCTTTTTAGCATTAAAGAATCCTAAAAAAGCTAACAAGCATACTAAAATGTTGAAAAGTTTTAGACTTCAGCACCTTAGTTAAAAAAAAAAAAGGTAAAAGCATTTGATAAAAAATTAATACTGTTAATTGTATTTTAGAAGTCCAGCATTTTGCTAGAAGGAGCTGAAGTCCAAGAAGTTATCAAATTTAATTCCTTTATTATATACTTTAAGGACTCTTGCAAGACTAACTGTTCAGGTTATGATTTTTTCCCCCTGTATGATTTCACACTGGGACGAGTGTCAGGAAGAAGTACAGAAGTAAGGTTACTAGGTTTAGTTTTTACAGTCTGTTAAAAAAAAAAAATGTAGAAGACACATGGTAGCTAGCTGTAAATCACTATGAATTACATGTGCAGCAGATTATTTTTTCTTTCATTTTCTTTTGCTGTCTTCCCTCACAGTTTCCTAGTACCTGTTTACGGGTCACTTTAGAAATTTGAGATTATAGCATCAATTTCAATGTTAATTGAAATTCATTTTCCATATTGCAGTTAACTGCCTGAACTAAAGAACTGTAGCTGAATCAAAAACAAAGTAGAAAACTACTGCACAGGGCTCCTATCTATGTTTTTGGAAATGAACTGTTCCAACATAGTTTGAAAAATTCCAGGCCTATCTAGGGCAGAAATTATTAACTGCATCTATCAGCAAGATGAATTTACGATATGCATAAAAGACACGAAGCTTACGCCCCTCCAGTCTTATCCACCTACTTGTAGTTCAGACTAACACACACGTTTATCCAGGCAAACAAAACCTGCTATTAAAAATGTAACTGCAGCAAATACATAAGTCGCAACTACCAAGAAGCGGCGATCACGGGTGCCAGAATTAAAAAGCTGCGATTCAGGGAAAGCCTCTTCCCTGCCACCCTCCCCGCAGCCACTCCTGCGAGCGCACAAGTACTAATAAAACCCAAGGGAGCCTGCCACCATTTGGCCTTTGTGGAAGGAGACTAGTTGGTACTTCCTGCAGGCGGCCGCCCGCGCCTCCCCCCGCAGCACTGGGCAGCAGTAACCAGAGACAACCTTGGGCTTCCCGAGCTGCGAAAAGTTACACTCCTCCCCCTTCCTCCTCCCCAGTTTACCAGAGACCCCGGCCGAGCTAATTATAACTGCGCTAACAACTTCCACCGCAGTCCCCGCTCCTGGCGCCCTGGCCGCCGGCCTCTCCAGCCCCGGCCGCGCCGCGCTCCCCCCCGCCGCACCCCCGCACCCC
>WAAD01025772.1:70032-90135 GCA_013389945.1 Fregata magnificens | reverse complement strand
CATTTATCAGCAGTCCTGGTCAACGGGGGAGGTCCCGGATGACTGGAAGCTAGCCAGTGTGACACCCATCTACAAGAAGGGCTGGAAGGAGGATCCAGGGAACTACAGGCCAGTCAGCCTGACCTTGGTGCTGGGGAAGATTATGGAGCGGCTCATCTTGAGTGAGTTCACCAGGCAGGTGCAGGACAACCTGGGGATCAGGCCCAGCCAGCATGGCTTCATGAAAGGCAGGTCCTGCCTGACCAACCTGATCTCCTTCTGTGACCAGGTGACCCGCCTAGTAGATGAGGGCAAGGCTGTGGATGTTGTCTACCTGGACTTTAGTAAGGCCTTTGACACGGTCTCCCATGGCATTCTCCTGGAGAAGTTTAGATTGGATATCAGGAAAAAATTCTTTACCAAAAGAGTATATAGACATTGGAATATGCTGCCGAGAGAGGTGATGGAGTCGTCAACCCTGGAGGCGTTCAAAAAGAGGTGTAGACGTGGCATTCCAGGGCCTGGTTTAGGAGTCATGGTGGTGTTAGTTGACGGTTGGACTTGATGATCTTAGAGGTCTTTTCCAACCTTAATGATTCTATGATTCTATGATTCTATGATTCTACTGCATAGGACTAGAAAACAGTAGGTTGATCTGACAAGTCAGCTAATACATAAAAGTTTCTTCCTGTAATGGAAAGAAAGAATAAATTTGGATTCTTTAAGATTATTCATGATGAGAAAAGGTGTTTTAGGTAGCTACAGGGGACAGAAATAGGGGTGCTGAAGAACTAGAGTGCCTTTGTAGTTACTTGCTAGAGGTTAAGGAGAAAAGTCCTCTGACAGATTGAGTAACATGGAGACACAACTTTTTTTTCAGAAAATACTGCTGTGTGCCAAAGCCATGACATCTATGGATTGGAAACTGGTGGATCACCTTTACTGAAACAATAACGTGGCAGATCTTTGGGGGGATTTTTTTGTTCTCGAAGTATAGAATTAGGAAGCATTGTACTCATAGATTTTTCTGTTCCAAATTGAGGACTAGAGATACAGACCACAGTACCCCAAAATTTTTGAAGTCTTTAGGAGGACCAGATGAAGTGAAAGTGAGAAATGTTAATTACGTAAACCTATCATTCACTACAAAGTTGAATGAATTTGACTAAATCTTAGAGTACTGCCTAGCCAACATGCAGACATCAAGAAAAATTTCCTCTTGTAGAAGCTATGTGTATAGAATCATAGAATCATAGAATCATTTAGGTTGGAAAAGACCTTTAAGATCATCCAGTCCAACAGTAAACCCAACACTGCCAAGTCCACCACTAAACCATGTCCCTAAGAGCCACACCTACACGTCTTTTGAATACCTCCAGGGAGGGTGACTCAATTACTTCCCTGGCCAGCCTGTTTCAATGCTTGACAGCTCTTTCAGTAAAGAAATTTTTCCTAATATCCAACTTAAACATCCCCTGGCGCAACCTGAGGCCGTTTCCTCTCATCCTATCACATGCTACTTGGGAAAAGTGTATAACAGTTTCTCTAGATTTCTGATGTGACCAAAAGCAGTCATATTCTAACCTCCTAATTACAGATGCTCTTTTTCCCTGTTTGGCAGTATGATCCATCTTCTGTGGTGATAACTCAGGCAAAGCCATTTAGACATCAGTGGTCATGCTGGCACAGTCACAAAATGGTATAAATGGAAGACTTGCAAGCTTTAAGCAGAAAAGTAAATCAGGTTATCAATAAAGAGATGACAGAATAAAAATGATGATGTACCGGCACATGGAATATTGATTAAAGATTGGGTTATTCAAGACAGCTATGGCAGAAATTGAAAGGTCAAGGGGAAGGCAACTAAAATGGTTAGAAATATCTCACTTTCTAAGGGATGCCAGCCTACAAGACTGTGATGTTTGTAGTACTCTCAGGCTTGCTTGGGGCTAGCAATCACACAAACTAATCTGTAAAAGAACAGATGAATGACTGGCAACTAGCTAGCATTAATTTTCATAACATCACAAGCGATGTTCAGTCAGGAGTTGATCTGGTTTCATTCCTCTTATATAAGACCCCTGAGCCCAGATTTTCACAACCCCAAAGCAGCCGTAGGCATCTGTACATACACATGCAGAAAAAATGGCTGTTTCAGATGACTGCAGTTGGAAATTTTGAGTTCTAATCCAATAGGGGTATTATTTTTATGAACAAAGAACACTAAGGAATCACAGAGATTAGATGATACAAGTAACAATTCTGTCCAAACACGTAGTCTTACATGTGGGAAATATTCATAAATCAGTATTGATTACACTTCTGCTTCTGACTAATTAGCTTTACACACTTTCAGTTAAAATGTCATGAGTGTAACAGATACAAGTGCCCTGCAGGAATCGAGGAATAACCTTTACTTTATTATGTTTCCTGTCCAATGATAATTTCTTTCTTTGGAGAAGTGAACTCTAGTGCCTCAGGTGACAAAGCAACATTACCATACTCCATTTTGTATCACACAGAACATTATTCAAATGGAATTATTCGAATGGAGAAAAAACATCAATATTATCAAACATTAAATATTACTGAGGTGCCCAGGTGTGAAAAGTAGAGCAATGGGAAAAAATGAAAAGCAGGAAACCTTTACTCATAGTGAGCTGTGCCTGACACAGCACATCTTTGATTAGGGAGGGAGGTTGATTTAAGATATCTAGCTGAATGAAACATTTCTCTTTCTATTGGTTGTGAGATAAGGTTTTAGTGTCTTTACTGTCCCATCTATGATTTGCTAGTTCACTTAATTAACTCTGACTGCTCTAGACTAGTCTTCCTAGTTACCATTTGAACTTAAGTGTTTGTTTTTCATGGAAAAAATATGTATATATTGATGTATTTGAGTCATAAATTTTAGAATCCCTTAAGGGATTCATTTTGGTTTTTTATAGGGATAAGGAACTTGTCACTATGATGAAGAGAAAAGGAATGTATCACTGTTACCAAAAAAGGAAAAGTTGCAGGCTGAAGAGAGGGTAAATTACCATGGCTTAGAACAAGGAAAGAAAGAGAAAGGATAGGGAATATACAGAAGAGTCATTAAATGATAGGGAAGAAAAGTGGCTGTTCAGATGGCAGCTAGAGGAGGTGACTGTAACAGATAGAGCTAGGAAGGCTACAAAAATGTGGGCAGTTTGAAATTCAGTTGCAGCAAAATGTTTACCTTTCATTTAATGAGGTGAATATTCTAAACCTAAAATACCTATAAGCATTGTAAAATGAGTTAGAATGAAAAGTGTAAAGAGAAAAATATGAATGAAAACTGGTAACTTTTTAAGATGGGAGGACAGTTTGCTCTGCTCAGTGCTATTCAATGGATTCTAACAAGAACTTGGCTGAGAGTTTGTAGAGGGACAAAGACAGGTGGCTTTGTTTTCATGATTCAAATGAGATAATTGATCTAGATTATCTAGTTTTAAGATCAAAGCAAGAGCAAAAGAAAAATATTGGGTTTAAGCATGAAAAAACAGTCACTGTAGGACATACAGGAAAAAACTTGGACCATCTTCATCTTAACCAGTTAGTATGATCTGCTTGTGTGATGTTATGGCAAAAATGTCTGATGTTATGTATGGATTTAGTGATGCAAAGTCATGAAGCCAGAGCTGCCTGTTACCTTAGAGTGTCAGATAACAAGATGAAGCGGGGTTGGAGGTTGAAGTTAGCAAGCACAAAGGGGAAAATATCACAAAATTTTAATAAAAATTGACTTCAATAAGTGAAGCACTTTATCAAAGGGTGCAGCAAAGCTTTGCTCCCCTCCTTTTTCCCCCCATCCTTCCCCCTCCCCTTCTTGAAGTTGTTAAATTGAGAAATCATGTCTCTCTGAATACACCATTTATTTCAGCTGCAGTTCTTAGGCCACATGCAGGAATCACTGGATGAATTTTATGCCTTGTGACAGAATCAGTCACACAGATGTGTGTTCAATAGCTGTTCATATAGCCAATGCACTGGAAATACTTTTTTTGCAGTTGGGAAATAATAGTTCAATTTAATGAGAGATGCTTAAAGCAATTGTTTAAAAATATTTGATCCAAATGGTGCAGTTTTCACAAAGACTGAAGTCTAAGGAAAGCCAACAACTGTCACTAAGACTGCATTTTCCCAGTGGCTTGTGAAAAGCATCCTTCAGACAACAAGTCATTCAGAAGAATTATACTGTTCCATAATTGTGAACTATGGAAACTACCACAAGATACTCTCTATAGTAGTTACAGTGGTTAACATCCAGTGGTTAGCAATCAGGAGAGAGGGTGTACTTTTCTTTGTACTTATTGTTTATTTAGATTAAAGCATTACATACCCATTACTTAAAGCATAAAATATTAAAGGTGATGCTGCTTTCTTCATCCTCACCTTTGATAATATCTATTTTAAAGATGTAATGCCTCTACTCCTAATCTCTGTAGACCAAATCTGTATTTGTATAGGAAAAATACATAATGTTTTTCTTAGTTCTAGATCGGTTAAAAGGATTAGATATGTCAGAAGTCATATTGTCGCTTCCCATAGCATGTTTCTGGTCAATGATTCATTATCTGGATCACTGAAGAAACCAGGTTACTCAATTATAAAAAGGGATTTTGTCATAAATTCCTATTTATTCTCCTAAGTCAAATTCTTTTCAGTAGTGTACCCAAACAGAAGTTCTGTGCTTAATAATTTTATGTATATAGACTGAAACAACCAGTTGAAGGTTATTTTTAGGTTACTTTCAGTGGTCGTCACTGAAAGTTTTAAATTCCTTTGGGAAAAAACAAGCCTTTACTTTCCTCCCTGCTTGTGTATTTCATTATGCTACTCTGACATTACAAGAGAAACATTCAATATTTCATATTACATACTCTTGAGAAGAGATGGGTTGAATTTTTGCAGGAAGTGAACAGTACCAACAATATAAAGTTGTTTTTATTTTACTTTGAAAGGTTAGTTCAGTTTAGCAATTTTCAATAATATTGTGTGACTTCATGAGAAGGAAATCCCTAATCTCTTTGGAAGATGAAAAGTTTTTCCTATTTTCTCTCTTCACTCATGATCATTGGATCCTCTCTTGACATTTAGAAAATTATAGTTTCTCAACAACCAATAGTTTCAGAACAATTGCATTTCATATCTTAGTAGAGATGATCTGCCTGGAATCATGCCATAATGAGAACAATATGCACCATCAAGAAAACAATATATTTATTTTTTTCCCCAATAAAAGCATCTATTTCAAAAACCTGTTTGATTTTGTCTGTATATAAATTTTAATATATGAGAATAACAGTTAACAGTATTGACTAGTATTTTTTTAGTTTTTGCTTTCTTGAGAATCCATATACCATTACAGTACAGTATTGATCTCTGCCTAAAGCAAAATAAAGCAAATTGATTTAACAAACCAGAAAATCTATCACGATGTTAATGTATTACTAATTGAAGAAGTGGTTAAATAAATGAACCTCACAGTAAACATGAGATCTCAATACACTTAAAACCTAAAGGTCTGGCAAAAGAAATTACACCAGCAAATTTAGCTTTAATACAAGGACTGCATTATCCATATATGAGCTCGGTCAGTGTAAAGAACACAGTGTTGTCCCAATGTAAAAAATGCTCTCCCCCAAAGTGAGTGGACATATATGCAGAGTATTGTGCTGATGTTCCTAAAGTTTGATCAGAAACAGCTGAAAACTTAGGTGACAGGGCCTATAAAATTTTTGACAAGCTATACTATTGACAAGCTATGAGAACCTGAGTATGTTCTCATAGCCGCTTTAACATAAAAATGGGTAAACTAACATGTTAAGCCTGTGATGGAGGAGAAGTAACTTATGTGTCTTTCCTGGTCTCATTGCCTGCATGCTAATTCTATCACTTCAGCAAAAAATCAGAAAGTTTGTTTTTAAAGATCCTGTAACCTTCATTGTTGCCTTGAGTAGCAGTGAAGAAGTTGACAGATTGCTGGTTCCTATTTGTAGTCAGCAAAACTCCTTTTATGTCTCATTCTCTGCCAGAAAAGAAAAGGAAGCTACTCAGTCAAGAAGATATAGTACTCCATTCAGGAAAGCAGAAAAAGAAGTTGGAGACAAAGGGAGCTGATTGCAGGAGTTCGTTACTCCCAAGGAAGTGATTACAGGCAGAAGTAAGTTAGAGCTCAGAATAGTCAGGGCATGTGAAGGAGAATCACAAAAAGCACTACTTATATTGATAAAACCCCCCTGCAATTCATGTCAATTTCTCCTGCTGCAAAAGTGGATCTATTTTTGTCTTCTAAATACTGTGTGATTTTTTAAATCAAAGTCTGATTTAAATTTTTAAATTTCTTTCTCTTTTTCTTCCTTTTACCTACCAAATGAAAAAAAAATCTGGTAGCATCACTTTCATGCCTTCCTGACTTTTTCCATTTGTCTTTCCTTTTTGTGCCCTATAACTTTTCAAATATCTTCCCTAACATCAGAAACACTAGGTACTGTCAAAATTACAGCTCTTCACTATATTCTACAATATAGGGAAATTCAGTCCTTGTTTAATAAAACCTCAGTTTCTATTCAGGACAGAAATTGTCAAGGAACAGTCTTCACATCCTAAGGAACCTTGGAGAGATATAGGAAGGTTCCTTCTAAATCTAGGAGGTGACATTAAAGTTGTTTGTAGAAATAAAAGAAGAGAAGAAACACAAGCGAAATGAGGTTAAAGGAATTTATGCACTTGTGTGTGTGGACCACCACTTGTATTAGGAAAAATTTCTTCACTGAAAGAGCTGTCAAGCATTGAAACAGGCTGCCCAGGAGAGTGGTTGAGTCACCATCCCTGGAGGCATTCAAAAGACGTGTAGGTGTGGCTCTTAGGGACATGGTTTAGTGGTGGACTTGGCAGTGTTGGGTTTACTGTTGGACTGGATGATCTTAAAGGTCTTTTCCAACCTAAATGATTCTATGATTCTATTCCCTGTCTCCTTGTGTGCACTGCTTGCTTCACTGAGATCTCTGCTGAAGTTACCTTGCCAAATAAAAGGCATAAAGTTTCTGTAAGTGGCCAAGCCACTACATGATAGCAGCTTTGCCTCTTCAGCTCTTGCTCTAGCTAATTACCTCAGTCTCCTTGAGAGGTTGTCAGAGCCAGGAAACCCAAACCTATTTATTTACCATTTTCTTCTTCCTTTCTCTCCTCACCCTTCCATAGACCTCAAACTTTTCTTCATGTATCTTGAACGTTAGATACATTCCTGAATATAACACACGTTATTACTATGACTGAGTTTCATGAAATATACATAATTTCCAGAGAAAATAAGCCAAGTCTGAAACAGTTGTACATAAATACTGTTATCAGTGTAACTTGTGCTATAATCTGTCTTCTGCTCGGATATAGATAGATCTATTACCTTTCTTTTAGAAGCATGCTAATATTTAGAGGTTTATAATATAAAATAATATGAAATAAAGATTTTAAAAAATCAGCTGTTTAGGCTAAGAATAGAGAAGATTCAGAAGGGATATACAACAAAATCTCCAAATGTATAAAAGGTTTTTAAAGGAGGAATGTCTGTCTGTTCCCTGAATCTGTGGAAGACAGAACAAAGAGTAAGCTGCTTAAATTGCATTAAGTAAGATTTAGTTTAGATATCAGAGAACTTTTTTGTAATTTGCCTGGAGGCAAACAGTGCACTAATGACCTCCTGAAGTCCCTTCCAGTTGTGTATTATTCATGTCCTATTGGGGGGGGGGGGAGGAGGGCTACAGGGGTGGCTTCTGTGAGAAGCTGCAGGAAGCTTCCCCCATGTTCAACAGAGTCAATGCCAGCCGGCTCCAAGATGGACCTGCTGCTGGCCAAGGCTGAGCCCATCAGTGACGGTGGTAGCGCCTCTGGGATAATGTATTTAAGAAACGATAAAATGCTGCACAGCAGCAGCTGCGGGAGACAAGTGAGAATATGTGGGAGAAACAGCACTGCAGACACCAAGGTCAATGAAGAAGGAGGGGGAGGAGGTGCTCCAGGCAGCAGAGCAGAGTTTCCCCCGCAGCCCATGGTGAAGACCATGGTGACACAGGTTGTCCCCTTTGCAGCCCATAGAGGACTATGGTGGAGCAGATATCTACCCCGCAGCCCATGGAGGACCCCATGCTGCATCAGGTGGATGTGCCCTGAAGGAAGCTGCAGCTTGGAGAGACCTCACACCAGAGCAGGCTGCTGACAGGACCTGTGACCCTGTGGAGAGGAGCCTGTGCAGAAGCAGTTTTTTTGGCAGGACCTGTGACCCTGTTGGGTGCCCACGCTGGCGCAGTCCGTTCCTGAAGGACTGCACCTGGTGGAAAGGACACATGCTGGATCAGTTTGTGAAGACCTCCAGCCTGTGGGAAGGACCCACGCTGGAGAAATTTACAGAGGAACACCTGTGAAAATAAATTTTTCTCTTTTTTTTCTCTTCAGTCCTGACTAAGGCTGTCCTTTTCCATTTCTTTACTTTTTGGTTGATATTATTTAATAATGTACCCTTTTGCAAAACATTAAAGAGATCCTCCTCAGCAGTTTTTAGCTGTTGTTTGATTCAGTTGCTTCTTTTTTAATGTTGTTCTGCATGGCTGGTCCAAAATCTATATGAAAATTATACACTAAAGATGGCTTGTAACCAGCTGTTAGCTAAACTGCTACCCTTCAACAGTTAATCTGTTTTGTTTTGTTTAATGATTGACCTATCTTTAGATCTCTTTACTTTTTTTTAATCATTATAATTTTACTATGAAGTACAGCTCAGATCAGAACTGTTGGCACCATATTACACTTCGGTACTGAAGACAGCTCTTATTTTCAGAATCGCCTCTTGTGATTTTTGAGAATTATATCTTGAGTTTCAGAATTTCAGACTAGCTTTAAAATGTTAGGCAATATTTCCACTTACTCTGCCCTTATATAAAACAAAGATAGGAAGTAAGAGGAAAAGTGTATAGCAGGATGTTATTTGAGGATTTAGAAGGAGCTGGAATAAGCGGCTCTATGTAAAAGAATAAATTGAAAAAAGCTTTGCCTCAAATATCTGTCAGGCTGAATGACATTAAGCTATGACATAATGCAAGAAAATTTTCCATAAAAAATTATAGAAGCATGTTTTCCTATGAAAATTGTACATAATTTACCGGGTCTCCAGCATTTTACAACTTCTACAGGATAAATAAAGTCTACTTGATGTATCATGGGGCAGAGCAATTTCGGAGGCGGGGAGGGGGGGAAATTGCAGTCTTGGAGGACACTTTTTTTTTTGCCAGATTGATATAACCCCCCAAACTGGCTGAAAAATGCTGCTCATCTTTAGCCATATTAAAATATGCTCAGAGTGATGAATTAGCCATCACGTAAGACAATCAAAATTGCAATTTTTCACTTCAATGGCACCAACACAAATATCAGGGATGTTTAGCTAGCCATGAGGAATAAACATTTATGAATGAAATCTATTCACGGGAAACAAGGCAGTATAGACATTCCCTGTGAATGAACTGAATTGCATCCAAGGAATATCTGGCTCTTTTGGCATGATTTTCTGTTTCCAGCAGAAACAACCCAGCAAAGCTCCTAGTAACATTGTTAACTAATTGCTTAGTTTTCTAATTATCAATATTAGCTAATTACTTTGGCCTAAAGCCCATAGTAGTTGTTGTTTTCATTCTTTACAGTGTTGTGAATTGAGCTGTACTCTTTCAAAACTGCCTAGCCTATCAAAATGCCATGAGAAGAGCAATGCAATGGTTTCCTTTATCCTGCTCAGCTTCACTTCAGAAACAAATATGTTTCAACTGCGTGCACTTATAACAGTGTAAGAGTGTATATCTGTGAAATGGTATCAAAGCTGTGCACATGATAATATTTTGTTATTTTCAGTTGAAGCACACGACACATATTACTTGTCTCTGCTTTTTGTATTGACTATATTCCTCTTCTAGGCCACCTAGGATACCAAACAGTAAATATCTTTGAACAATCCTATCAATTCTTTTCATAACTCCAGTGTGCTGCATAGCTGGAGGAATTCCAAACACCTTTCAGTTTGAAAATGAGATCTTCTTCCAACTTGGAAAGGAAGAGGATTTTCATATCTTAGTGTAATTGCTTCCATGATTGAAAAGTTGAATACACCTTTTCTTGTTTTATTGTCAGCTAAAGTATCCAAGTATCCTAAAGTATCCAAGACATTCTATTAATATTCTCTGGTAGATTTAGCATGATGTAATATTAAATTTAATGCAGGCAGTTTTAGAAAACTTACTGACAATGCTTAATTTAAAAATATTTTCTATTATTTTGAGATTTTGGGGGACAGCTCAAGTGTGATCTTTTCCTTAATGTACATTGGTTACATTTTTGGTGATCTTTTCCTACATGGATAAACTTGGTTATGTATCATGGAGAAATTGTTACAAACTTTAGCATTAAAAGTTTAATGACATGTCTGCTTAAGCCATTTTGTCTTTTCCCCACATATGGGTCTCTCATATACATTTATTTTACATATTTTGGCTCTGTAGATTTTTACTTAGATTTTTTTGAAGAAGAGTAACTTCTTTCTTGTTCCAATGTTCTTTCACGCTCCATATAGTCACTATTTTTAATGTCGTTGGACAAATATCAGCAGAGTATCAGTAGATGTAAATCAGAGAGTTGCTTATTATCATGAAGCACTGGTGATCCTGATGACATATTACCTGAAAATACTAGTCTGGAAAATTCCTCAATGACAGAAATTTATAGAGTTGTCTTCGTCTGATTTAAACATGCCAGTCCTGTTGGTTTCCTTGGTTAGATTTGATATAGTGCTGCCTGCTTAGTCTTTTTGTTGCTTTATGTATATGAAATATCTTTTTTCTTCATTTTTTATACATATATAAATATATATTTATATAAAGCAACAACAACAACAACAAAATATAGACAGATGTTCACAGTTCAATGGTTTCCTTCCAATACCTGAACTGGAGCTGTTGTGAACTTCTGTATCACATCTTCAGTGAAGGTCTGAAATGGACAGATGTGGGTTTTTTTCTTCTCCAGGCCTTCCTTTGAGCTTTTAAGGTAGGATTCATTTCACGTAGTATTAGATGTTTAATATACAGATGTCTCCTTTCAAGTGAATCAGTCTGAATTCACTTTATAGTCAAAAAGAAAAGTAAGTTGTCTTAGGTAATGTTTCCTCTGGTCTGCTTTAAGCATCCTCAATAAGGTGAGACAATACATGCTCTACCAGTGTTCATCTCTCTCGATTGACTAGAGTGGGACATCTGGTCCATTAATTGGACAAATCCTTCCTCTAGCATTTCTTTTTGGTCTTTCTAAGCCAGTGAATTCCTGCCTAAAAAATGGCAAATGCTTGAAACAGACTTTCACAAGCTTTCTTTATTATCTTTAAAATATGTAAAGATGATCCCAATTCCATCAATGATCCACGTTCTTGCACTTGACCATTATTAGTTCTTTAAATATTTTCTTCAAATGTAATATGATTGCAATTTTTTTGTGAGATCACAGAAACAAGGGCTGTATTTGGATTTAAATAGATTGCTAATAAAACACTGCTGCACATAGGAACCTGGAAATCTAGGAAAAAATAAACTAAATGTTAAATAGTGCTTAGTGAGCTAATTTTTCCCACACAGAAATGCCAACCAGTTGATGTAACAATATTTTATTAAAAATGAAAAAAAGAAAACTTGACCAAATAGATGTAGCAGGCAGTACAAAACACTTCCCTTACCACTCTCTGCACTAGTGAGGTAACTGCTGGCAAACTGCCTGCTTCCTCTCCTTGCAGTGATACCCCCCCCTTAGCCAGGGATTGTGTGATCTTTCAAGGCAACAAAGGCTGATCCAGACCGACAGTGCTGCTGAGACAGGAACTGCTTCCTCTCATCTGCCTCTCCTCTGCTTGCTCCACCAGACCCTCCCATGACCTGATCCTCGAGTCAGTCTGCGTCCGCCTTGACTAGCTGCTCAGCACTTGCTGCATTCCCACTAGCAGCTGTAGAAAACTGCTGCAATGTTCCTAGCCATCTTTCTTGTGCTTTTTCTTAGGTTACAATAAATGTATTATTTATGACTAACACAGTTTCTTGGAAACAGGCGAGTCTTAGCAGACTTGACTGACTTGTAGCTCAAAGGAAACTAAATGCCAGTCCCTCTTCAGAGCTCACCAAGACCTCTAAAAAAAGTCTCTGATCTGTTTTCTTTCTGCTCCAGACTCTCACTTCTCTATTCCTCAGAAGCTATTGCTTTATATTAGGAAGGCCTCAGACATAAATACCTGCCCAGACTTTCACACACTAAGACAATTACAATTTTTTAATACTTTATGAAAAGTTTCCCTTTTTAATAGAAATGCCTCCAAATTTAATGACAAGAACATATGTAAAACAATATTTCAGCCCTGCCCATTAAACTCTTTCAGTTAATTTGCCTTTCTCTCCAATGGATATCACCAGAGCTGAATTTCTTGGATGTAAGGAAGAGTGGAGAAGGGGCGTATGGGCAATCTGCTTTGTCTTCTGGGCTTTCATCACAGGAGTTACATTTTCTCACTGCTTTACTCAAGGTTAAAACAAAAATTCTTTGAAGAATTTCTAGGTAGGTTTCAACCGAAAGTTATGGATCAGCAAACTTTCTTCTTTTTTTTTTTTTCCCCTGCTGCTGTTGCACAATGGCAGGAAATATAACCTTCCCATTCAGCACAGATTAATATTTTCAGTGATCCTTGAAAAACAGCTGTTACATTGGCTGAGACTGGGTGCATTTCTAAAACTACCAATGTGCAAACAGCTATTAACCTTTTAAAATTGTGTTCCACACATAATGGCATTTCTTTTGAATCAGATTATATATTTAGAGGCCAGAGTTAGAATCTAAAAAAAATAAATAATGAAAAATGGAACCATTACAGACCAAATTTAAAAAAACCCCAACAAATTAACAAACACAAGATTCAGTAGTTTAGAGGTTATAACAGGTGCCTGTTCTTTTTTATATGGTTTAACCACTGGAGAAGGGGTCAAAATAACAGTAACCATGGGTTATACTAAATCTATATTTAGAATGTATTTGGCTATAGTTTACAGAGCAGAAGAGGCAGATGGTGTATGTCCCCTATGATCAGCCTTGTCTTTAATAACATTTACATGCCAGAATCAGGAAACTTTATAGAACCCACCAATATTATATTTTCAGATTGGTTGACATTTTTTGCCCAGAAGGTGAGTTCTGCCTGAAGATAAAACTTTGCATGCATGTATAGTGAAAACAATTTTGAGTTATATTTTCTCTCCAAACGTAGCACTCTGAAAATGCAGAGTAATGAACATGGAAATACAAACATGAAGCAATAATTAAACACGTTTTTTTTGTATGTTTTATCCTGTGCTACCAAGATGTGGAAGGTAGCCTTTAAGACCTCTAAGTGCAGTGAGTAAGACCTTACATTCCACAGGATCTTACCTTCATTTGAAATCAACAAATCTATTATTTCGACTGCGCTGTATTTTTTCTCAGGCTAATGCTATTTTTTTTCAACAGCATAGCAGTCACTGCTGCATTGAATCAGTACAACTGTAGGAAAACCAGTCACATTTGGGTTGTAAAATAGCCAGATCAGACCTAATTGGGATATTGAACTATCTGAAGATTGCTCTGGATGACAAGAGTACAGTTAATCTTGTCATAGAAAAAGAAAGCTTCATTTCATTGCATCTCTGGGATCCTATGCTGAGGGGAGAGTCACTGGCCACTTTGTGGGAGAAAAATATTCAGTGTACAAGGACAATTTGCTTTTACTAGACAGGAGCTGGCAGAATGACTTACAAATTACAGTCATGATGATGCTTGCTGTCAACATATTTGACACTGCAGAGGACTCGACAGTGATGCTTTGAGAAAGATATGTTACACAAGTGAATTTTCCTGAAGTAAAGACACTTTATACATTTATATTTAAGCATCTATGCCTGTATATGTCTTTTTTTTTTTATATATTATTCCTTCTTGGAAAGCAGAGATGAATAAGACTAAAAGAGAAAGGGAATAATTGTTCCCCCTCCACCACCCCCAGACATTTTGCTTAGCTCTTGAAAGCATCCTCAGTTAGGTTCCAGAGGCCATGTTGAACCTTGAGAAATATCAAATTTTTGTTTAAGTATTGTTTCTTTATTACAGTTAATTACAGCCAAGCAGTCATCTTTCAGAACAGTCTTCCTATGCTGGTTTTCTAAAACATTTTCTATTAACTTCGTAAAATAACTGCACATCACAGCTACTTTTCCCAGAAATTCAGTGAGAAAAATCTAGCCTCTGAAGAGTTAGACTAAGCCTTAATTTTTTATTTACTTTCAATCTTCAAACCTAGATCTAGAAGTACAAGGAGGGCATATTCCACTTTAACCCTCCACCCCAGTAGCTTAACATATTTTCCTGTTTGGAAGACTCTAGCTGAACTACGTTAAACTAGCCTGTTCCGCTGTACAAAAGGATGGGGATCTACATTATGTTCTTTCTAAACAGAATTAAAAGTAATGTTAAGATCAATTTTTTACTTCATATTGAGTTCTAAATCTTATCAGTGTTTGAGAACATATATTGTGCCTTTGTCTTTCCCTCTCCCCCAAAAGAAAAAGCTATGCATGGTACCAGAAGCTGTTCAAGGAGTACACTAAAGGGTTTATTTCAGCTCCCAGTTTCTGAGGTGAAAGAACTTGTACAAATCTTGCTGGAAAAATAGGTAAGGTGAAAAACACAGGACAAATATATATGCTATTATTGCAAAACCCACGGTGATCCTACAATGTGCATAATCACAATTAGCATAAATTAATAAGTGTAATTGCATAAGAAAAGGAAAAATAATGATCAGTTCTGACATTGGCAGAGTTTGGTTGAAGTCAGCCTTTTGTACTGATTTACACAGAAAGTGATTCTTGATCAGAGTACCTTACAAGACTTAGTAAATATAGCATGATCCTCTTTCTTCCCTTGCTCTTCCCTCTGCCTCTTCCTTTATTTTATTGTTGAATAGTATACATTTCCCAGTTATTGCAAAGGGGTACAGTGCTCATTTGAAATAGAAACTTATTTGTGTTAACTTGTTGGCTACCGATTTCAATATTGGTTTAATCTTATAATTAGCACATTTTTTTTCTAAAGGCTTGTTTAATATGCTCCCTTGGAAACAGGTAAACATGGTTAAAAGCTACAGCAGGCAGACAAAATTGATTATTTCTAATGTTTTAATGGATTGGCACAGTGAAAAGCTGCAATTCATATGCTTTTCCTCTCCCTCAGACTTTAAACATATTTCATTTACAGTGTTTAAAATTCTGCACGTGCCTCTCTCTGACAGTCAGAGTCTATCAAAGTCATTCCAAAAGGCACATGTGGGCAAAAGCAAAGCAAAAAACCCAAAAGGGTTTGTGACATACAACAGTAGGACACAAACCCAGTCTTTTCTGACTTTATTCAACATTCGTAGTGTGATCAAAATGGTATAAAGAAAATGCTGCTAATGAAAAATGCTTCAGAACAACTGCCCAGACTCTGCGTGTTTTTTGTCCCAATCTTTTTTTAGAGGATATGGGGTATGTGGGGTAGTTTATAACATGTGTTAACTTTCATTTTCAAATTTTTTCTTGCACATATGAGGCATCAAATATTTGGTGTGTTTAAATGTGTGGGTTTTGATGATATTGAAGTAATTGTGTCTGTGTAAATGATGGAAAGAATGAACCATTCACAGCTGAGTCATAGTTGACTCAGCTTGGGCCAGTGCCGTGTCTGCATTACTGTAGTATTTGTGCCGTTGCTCTTATCTTTATGCACATAATTGCCCATTTTGATTGGGATGATATGAATGTCCCAGTTTTCCTGAAATCTGTTACTTCAAAACACTTCAGTATTGTGCAGTGAGTACTACCTACTGCGTTTTCACTTGTTTTTTCTATATCTTTCCTACTGGGACGGAGTGTGTCTAAAATCTGTTGCCCTCCATAGTTGATGCTTGGTATTTTGAGAGGCTGGGAACATGAGAAGGACAGACATTCATAACAGTGAATTTAAACTCCTCCTTGTCAGAGAAGGTCTACCCTTGGCATCAAAGTATTACCTCCAGAAGAAACATCATAGAAGATAGATCAGGTTGAGAGAGCTGTTAGTCATTTTGCTGGCCTGTACAGACTTCTCTTAACTCTCAAAATATTTAATTCCCTCTCAGCACTGTCAATTTGATGTAGTATCAACTACTCTAGCATTGCTGAGAAGGTAAAATCTAACAAGGTTTTTCTAAGAAAATAATCTTGTAGTAGTGAGTCGACCCAATGGAATTCTCATTAAAAAAGCAAGTAAGCAATTTGTATTTTGTGGAGGGTGAATATGTAATCATCAGAAAGGCAAGCTGTGTGTCTCACTGTCCTTGTCATAGTCCAGAAAAGAAGAGAGGTGGATATAGTGACATACAAGAACAGCTTTCAGGTAAAGGCAGTCCAGTCAGATTTTTTGTTATACTAACCACTTCAGTTAAAAAACCAAACATGATATTTGAAAACAGTGTCCTTTGGAGCAGAATATTTCAGCAAAACGTTTCAGAATGGTATTCCAGGAAGCACTGCCTACAAGAGAATAATAATATTTCTTTTTCAAGGGAACTCTGAAGAATCCACATTATTTTTCACTATCACAGCACTGCCCTGAAGAGTTTTGACATTTTGAGGAAGCAAGCTCCATTCTTTCTTAGGCTTTTCTTCCTGGGCCTAATTCATAGCGTGCTAGCTCCCTGAGTGACTGTCAACAAATCCTGCTGTGATCACTACAGCCTTACACAGGATTCAGTCAGTCTAGGTAGACTGCTTTCTAAACAGTGCTCTAATAGCAACCTCAAGACTTGCCTCACTATGTGTTCATGGAACAACCCTAGAAGCATGTCCCTGGGCATAGGCAGAGGTTAAAGTGCCTGCCTAGGTAGACGAGCAGGCATACTGTGTGTAATTCATTAGTATCATGCTAGGCAGTTTGAAAAATTAAGTAAAATAAAATAACAAGAACATGTTCTGAAACAGCCATTGTTTTCCTTATGCTGTCTTTAAATGATACTTTTAAGCAAAAGAAATTTGTAGTGAATGAAATTTTTTTATTTGGGAAAAAACCTCACCATTTTCAGGTTTTCTTGGGTTTGCTTATTTTTTGGGGGGTGTTTGTTAGTTTGGGGTTTTTGGTTTGGTTTTTTTTTTCATTTTCTCTTTCTCTATATTTAACCAGAATATTCCTTGACCTCAATGACCTGTTGTCAAGTTTATCAAACCTGCTAAATCACCACAACATTTTCTAATGAAACAATGTGTTTGGTCAGATATGTTCCAGCAAAATGGTTTTAGCAACGTGACATTTAAAAACTGTTCACCCAAGAAACCCCTATCAAATGGAAAAAGAACATCATTATCTTCTCGCTCACTCAACCCTTTTCTACCTTTGGTCATGTCATGGTTGCTATCACTGCATTGCTATCTGGTTCTGGTCTGAGTGGCTCACACTCTGAAACTTGACATCAGTCAATACTGTTTTGAGACTGGGAACTTCTGCTAGGCCCATTTACAATAAAGAACTAAATCCGAAGTCTGTCAGCAGCCTGAAAATCCATGGTCTAGCCTTAATGATTCACCTACATGTGCATATGAGACTCTGGGAGAAATCTTATGCAAAGGCTGTGACAAACTACTCCAGTGGACCACAGTTCCCCAGCTAAACTGAAAAAGAAGTTAGGCTCTGAAATATAATAAATTCCAGAACAATGAATGTGTGGGAACATAATTGATGTTCAGGTCAAATATGGAAGAATTGTTTCTTTTGGTGAAAGTTCAGTTCAATCTTCATAGCTTATTCCAACCTTGGTCTCCTGAGATGAGACTTCCTTCAGAGCTGCCAAATGAGATGGAAATGACTTGTAATTTATTTAAAAGGTAACAATTACCATTGACTTGGGTTGGATTTGAACTGGAGCAGAGACACTGAAAGTAGATATAAAGATGTTCTATTAACAGTAATTTCCTGAAACAAAAGTATCCGCATTTATTATATTTGTTATGTATGTGTATGTGTATATGTATATGTATATTAAATGTATTTATTTATCTGTTTGCTCTTAGGACTACAGAATAAGGTTATGTATATTTCTGGGATTTGTGAATTAAATTGTAATGCATAATATCCAAATCTCAGCAAAATATTAAGCTGAGCTTTTTTGCAGCAGAACTATATATTGTGTGCTGACTAGTATTAGCTGTAATAAAATAAATCCCACTGAATGAAATCTGGTAGGTTCTAAATGATGTCTATTTTTCTAAACAGCTTGAAAGGTGGTGTCATCGAGTCTATTAACTGCAAACCCCATGTTTTACCATGTCATTATCCCTCAGAAAAAAGCAAGAGCAAAACCAATCAACCTTCTCTTTTTCTGGGAGTCCACCAATATCCATGTCTTTCAGATCAATAGCTTCCCTTACTGGAAAAATGTAATAGAAAAGAAAATTGGCAAGCAGCTACCTCTTTTGACTGAGCAACTCAGTGACCAGACTGTTAGGCATACTTCCTTGACAATGTGTATAGCCTTTATCCTGCAATTGGTTCTGCATGGGCAGGTTCCACCTCTGTGTAGTGCTCTGCTGGAATTTCTGTTGCTTTCTAGGATTTTAGAGACGATGGGCTCAGCCAAGGCCCATGAATCTGCTATCAGAGTTGTAATTACAGGATTGGGGGCTTTTATTGCTCTTTCTTTCACCGTCTGTGTCTACACGTACATAAACCTGCTTGAAACAGTTGTAATCCAGGAAGGTTATCTGCTGTGTTTTAGCAGTATAGCACAGACATTACTACAAGAGGCAAGCTGCAAAATTGGTTGGAATAACTTGGAAAACACTCAAGTTACTAAGACACAGTAAAACCTGTGATTCCATGTCCATATCATTAGTTGTGTCTGAGATAGTTAGCTACAAACTTACTGGGACATTTTCCCATGAACTTTTTTTTTTTTCCTTGAAAGAAATATTTAGTGTGCAAGGATGGAAATTCCAGATTTAAATAGATTTAAAAGGATTTAAATGCAAGGATGGAAATTCCAGAAATCGTTCAAGAAGTAATAATACATCCCACGTAGTGACAGTGCAGTGAAGGCTTATTTTGAGTTTTAATGCTCAGTAAGTAGCTCTCTAACAGTTTTCCATTAAAAGATGTCTTTAAAAAGCTGATTGTGTTAAATATATAATGGATAATATTCTGTATCTAAATAGTTATTTTACAGATTATTTTCTGCCAATTAATTTTCTTAAGGAAGATTCCACACCTATACCTTCACAGGAGAAAGAAATAGATATGGATTTACAAAAGACAGAAAAAAAATTGTTTGCCATGCCTGTAATGATTTAGTCTCAGTTATATCAAAAGCATAACAGAAATACTTTCAGTAGTGGAATTATAGAGCAGGAAATCATTATTTTAGGTCATAGTACTAGCCAGAGCTCAGGAACTCAAAACCTTCCACCTGCTTTTCTGTTTCTTTTTGTCCTTGCTTTGAAAAGACTCAGGCTTTAGTAAGGACATATCTGTCATCCCAATTCCATCTTGCTTTCTGCTTTATACTTCATTGCAGAGTACATCCAAAGAAGAGTTGCAATAATTTAAAGGGGAAAAAAAAAAAAAAAAGTGGCNAGAATTAAGACCAATGTGAGTCTGGAGATTTGGAACCCAGATGGAAAAGTTTCTACGATTCATCAGCTTCTCTCAGGAAACAAACACTACTTTTTTAAGAAAAAAACCCACAAGTAAGGGTAAAGAACAGCAAAAGGGGAAAAAAAAATTGTGTTTTGATTTTTCATTTAAATCTTCATTTCACATTTTCATTTTGGGTATGTGATTTAAAGCTTCAGTTCAGTACAAGAGGTCATTAGGGAGAAGGGTTTTTCTCAGAGATGCTCAGAATGGTTTGATCATTGTTCAAATACTGTTGAACTAAGAGTGTTTGCTTGCCCACAAAGAGATATTTTGGCATTCACCCTGCTCTTAAAAAAAAAA
>WAAD01025772.1:19729-69332 GCA_013389945.1 Fregata magnificens | reverse complement strand
AAAAAAAAAAAAAAAAGTGGCACCACATTTTTTAATGACTTTTAGGGTTACACAAATGCTAGTGCTTGTAGTAAGTTAGGACAGCTCTTGTGCATTTGTGCCCCCAGCCAATGACTCGAACAATGCATTTTAGCAGCCACGAACTAGTGAAAAACAGGGACGCCAGAATTACAACCTTTCCACACGTACATCTTCTATGCCAAAAGGATATGGGGAGGCAAATATATTACTATGGCAGCTCTCCATCATCAGAGAATCCCTCTTGACTGAAATGATCCTACAGTGTCTGTNGTTTGATCATTTTTCAAATACTGTTGAACTAAGAGTGTTTGCTTGCCCCCAAAGAGATATTTTGGCATTCCCCCTGCTCTTAAAAAAAAAAAAAAATAGAACCCTTCGAACATAGGAATGAGTGCAGCCAGGATAGCAGACAAGATGCTAGTTTGCATTGCTAGAAGTAGCGAGTTTAGATGACACACATCTTTCCATTGTTTTGAAAAGATTGAAATATGAATTTTGAATTTGAAACTTGAAATTTCTTTTAATTTCTTCCATGGGATGAGCCTACACTCCTCTGAGAAGTGTAATACTGAAACATACCCACTTACATCCAAAGTTATTACAAATTAAATTTAGCAGGAGTCAGTCCTGTGTGAATCATACAAGTTACAGCATGTATGCATGCATTTGTGTGTGTCTGTAAAATCTTATATTTCTATTTTGCACTGGGATCTGTTGTGAATCGACATATATTAAAGATTATATGTTTTGATGGATGCTTTAGACAAATGTTGAATTCAACTCATCTAATAGACCAAAGTTCAACATATTGTTCTGTAGACAAAGAAAGAAATTCCACCATGTGTTCCTCTTTATTATTTAGTAGGGAGCTTCAAACTTCTTGGATCGAAAACATATTTAGAATAATTTTAACAGATTTAAGCAGTGCCATGTTTTGTGTCAGTAAGAACTAATACCACAAACCTAAAGTACATTTCAGGGAAAGTACATTAGTCACCAAAAAAAGAGAAAGGAACTAAGTCCCTCTCATATTACTAGTTGTGGGTGAGTCACCATATGGGCGAGTTGTGGCTCATCTTCCTACTGCTTCAATAAAGCTTTGTTTTATAACACGTTGTCAGATTCCATCACTGTTTGGACAATGAATGCAGCCTGTGTGGCTCTTCTCCAGCTAGTTTTAGTTCAGGCAACAGTCACACTAGAGAAACAACCATCACAATAAAGACTGAGCCTTCAAACACATCATTAACAAATCACCGCACAACCTCAGGACCTTAGGCACATGTTCAGTGGTTGCTGCAGTTTTACTGTTATTCGAACCCTAACTGGTAGATTTGAGTTAACACAGGCAGCAGGTCAGTAAATATAGGTGTCTGTGTCTCCTGAATGACTCAAATCTGACTATATTTTTGAAATAAAGAAATACTGAGCCTCTTGGAACCAAAAAGAGCCTGACAGAGAGCATACACACATATTAAAAGACTTTCTCTTTCCATGATGTACCTACAGTTTAAATGGAGGCAAATGCTGGAAGACAGTACTCTTCAAATCTAAAACCTCCATATTCTCTTTGTAGGGAATGTTATTTTACCTTGCTACAGTAATACATGCACTTATGGGTAATCAGCTAGCAATGCATATATAACTTCATGACTTTCCATTCATGTTTAGACCACTGCTACAGTTATTGCTGTGGGTTGATTATGATGGAAGGGTAACTTAGACATATCTGTGATAACTTTGCACTAAAAGCTGTCTAAGCGCTCAAATAACAAATCTGTAGTGGCTTTAAAATCACTGAAACTAGAGTAGGGAGTTTAACATTAGCTTGGATACATTGACACAATGCTTCAGACAGGGTGGTGTAGGCATGTCATTTATACATAGTTCATGATCACAACCACCGTTATTGATCTGATGAAAATGAGCTGAAAGCCTTGGGAAGAAGGAGCTGAATGTTTCCAAATGAAATATGACCCTGTTACAAAGTTATGGATCAAAAATGTTAAGTTTAAAGGGCTTTTAAATATTTCTTTTCAGAGAAAGTATATAGAGAAACAGTAGAAAAATCAGAGAAATTAGGTATGTGATTTAGGTTATTAAAAAGGGGCTAACAAGAGTCATAGAATATAAAAGCATACTGCAAATCTTACCAATACACTGAAATAACCTATAAAAAACATGACTACAGCTATTCATGTTTCTCTCCTATAGTGTTAACACATACAGATTGATGCATTCTATTTCTTGTGATAAAAACAACTATGGTGGCTGCAATGGTCAATAGTTAAAGGCACCATTCATCAGGTTTGAATTCTAAGGGCCAGCTGACAGATACTGCAGCTTTGGAAGAGAAATGAGGATGCAGTCAGCAGGAGGAGCCATAGCATCAGAGGGGAGATTGGTACCCAATGGAAGTAAAATATGCTTGCAGGCTGTGGTAGCTGTTGTCCAGGAAGAGGTAGGTGAGAGGGAAAAATGAGCTGCAGTGGCTGCAAAAAGCCTGAGCTGTGAAGAGTCTGACAGGTATTTTGTTTTCAGATTCATTCTTTTTCAAGAGAGAGAGAGAAAGGGGGGGAAAAGTGAAATGAAATTTCAAATGTCTCTCTTCAAGGAAGTTTAGATGTAGTGATGTTTGTTTTCCTCACAACAGAATGTTGCCAGAGGGAAAGAAAGGGGCAGAAGGAAAAGGACAGAAAACTGGGAGTATTACTGGCATTATCCATTCCTGTATGGTGGAGGTGTATGAATGGAGAAACGCAATTCTTTCAGTGGAGCAGTGGAATTTCAATGTGACTGTAGAGCAGGCAAAATGTAGTTAATAACTATGCCAGATGGCGTTTCATCTGCTGGGGATTCGCTTTAGAAATTGAGAAATTATTGATAAATATGGGCTCTGTCTTTTTAAATTCAAGATCCTGGGAAATGCTAACATCCAGTTTTGATGTTTAGCCAGGAGGAACAGTTATCTTGAGGGATAAAGGTGATAGGAATGTTAATTTGAGCAGAGACATCAAGAGTTATTTGCATGTTAATCAAGTCAGCATCAGCAAAACCTTCAAATGCAGTGTACATCAGCTGAAGTTCTCACATAAACAAGAACAAGCCTTGTGAATGCTTGAGAGCAGAGCCATACAAAACTGAATCTGTCTGAAATATAATCTTGGGCTATGGCACTGAAGAATGAAAGAGAGATGAGTTGTTGAGTAAAAGATGGATCCTGTCCTTAGATATGACTATGTTTCTGAGAGCAGGAACACTTTCCAGAAAAACAGTACAAAGTAAAACAGAGAGAAGTTACTGAAAATAGCTTTTCTTGACAATATTGTATCACAATAGATATTAGTAAGTTGACAGACACAGACACCAGAAAGAGGGAAAAAAACCCCAAAAGTCATTAAACAACCAATAGGATTGGATTGTTTGCTAGTTTCATATAGTCCCAAGAGTCATAAATCTAACAGTGACTTCCACTCAAAGGGCCTGGGAGGAGCTGTGGAGCCAGGGGAGGTTTAGATTGGATATTGGGAAAAATTTCTTTACCAAAAGGGTTATCAAGCATTGAAACAGGCTGCCCAGGGAAGTGGCTGAGTCACCATCCCTGGAGGTATTTAGAAGATGTGGCGCTTCGGGACATGGTTTAGTGGTGGACTTGGCAGTGTTAGGTTTACGGTTGGACTCGATGATCTTAAGGGTCTTTTCCAACCTAAATGATTCTATGATTCTATGATTCTAATTTGCTTGGTGTAATACACATACCAATAGAACTGGAGCGTACACATCCTTTCCCGCAGATATAGTCATGAGAGTAGACCTACACTGTTAGATTGGCTGGGACCCTTGGATCCTTGCTGTTGTCAACACTGTACAAATGTCCCCCTGTTCCCGGGTTCTCCTGGAAACACAACTCAGTGCAGCCCTGGGGATGGTTCACTCCTGTGGTGCCACAGGCAATTGCTACAAGCACCCCCTGCAGTGACATACGGTCTGAAATTTACTTACTTGGTGTGACAGGTATATTGGGTGGGTAGTAATTCCTGTTCTAAACCTCACAAAAGTATGCCCAGATCACAGCCCAGCCCAAACAGTTCAAACTGGAACAAGGTGGACCCAGGTGAACAGGGCATTCTCTGCAACATGTTGACATGTCAGGTCTGCACCTGACAGCTTGGCCTGTATGTGCAATGGCTTCTCCTTGGCTTCTCCTTGGGCTGTAACTTCTACAAAGTGCTCAACATTACGTTTGGTGTCCTTACAGGAGTGGCTATTGTTTTAACTCTTCATTGTTTTCTTTATTAATTTGTCAGAACAAGTCACCTGTATTCATTAGTCACAAAGCCTCAAGTCAATTAGCACTGCTGTGGCTTTCACCATCTTCTGGCCCCTGACAAAAATGCTACAAGAAAAAAAATGCTACTTTTGTTATCCAGCTCATTCCAGATTAATCTTGGCAGCCTGAGATGCACAGGTGCAGCCAGGTATCACCTGCCTGGGTGATGCCCCCAGGCAGGCTATACCCAGAGACAAATGACCACAAAGAGACTGCAGCAAGTACTGCTTCCTCATCTAATCACCTACCAATCTCTCAGCAGGCCTGTACCTTCAAATAGCCACAAGCATCTTCATCCTACATCCCAGAACATGCAAAGTATACACTCATTTCCATGCCATATGCAAAAGCTAAGCTTCACATTACTTCAGAAACTTCAGAAAAGTGCATGCAAAGCAGTAATTTTGTCATAAAGCCACAGGGGTTACCACATAGAGCAATGATGTGCGGTGTGGATGCAGCCAGTCTGACTGAAGCAGCCGTGAAACACAAGCCACTTTCTACCTCTCAGCCTCTAGACCAAAGCTTTCTCCTTGTGGCAGATGAGATTAGGGATGCAGACATGGTTTACCACTTGTAAGCGTCTGTATCACAAAAAAATGGTTATTTATCCATGCAGAATAGTCCCACTAACTTTCCATTGCTTGCTTTAGCAGATCATGTTTTTCTTTTTACTGAACTCTGCAAAAAGGGAGATCACTTGGTGGTGCCTAAACATTGATATAATTAGCAATTTAGCATTTTAGCTAAAGATAATTCAAATTCCTCTGAATGTGGTTCTAGATGTAAACATGAGGACGTGGGTTTTCTTCATGATCATAAAGAACTAGCTATTTCTGTTGCAGATGAAAACTAAAAGGGCAGATCAACATAGAGAAAATAAAGTAAAAAGGGAAACAACCACTGAACAGACAAGAACTTCTATTAAAAATCAGAAACAAAAATGCTAAAGCAGTATATACATAGGTAAAGTTTTAGAACAACGTATCTCAAAGAAATCCAGAGCTGCTGGAGCTCTACACAAGTCTGTAGTATAGGAGCAAATGGTTCATCCATGATGGGTTTTATTTCTGAGGTGTATATGGGAACATGGAGTCTTTGAAAAAAGGTAGGGAAAAATTTACTTGGTGTGACAGGTATAGTGGGTGGATAGTAATTCCTCTTCTACAAAACACTATCTGCAGTGATTGTCTGAACATACTTTGTATTTTCCTATTTGAAATATAAGATTCATATTATTAGAATTTCCTGTGACCTTTGAACTCCATATTTATTTAATAGTTTTTCTCTCTCTCTCTCCCTCTTTGCACATGCATATGAATCCATATCTATGTCTATATCTATATCTGTACTTATACAGAAAAATCTGGAAGGACAGTTTCTTCAGGATGAAAACAATAACTAAAACCAGGCCTATAATTTAATTTTTTAATACATATTTTAAATCCTGTTATTTTCCTATGAATGAGCTTGGGAAATATGGTAGTCCAGGTGTTTTGAAAGATACTACCAATAGTATGGGACTTCTACATGGCTTCACTGGTTTGAGAAACTGAGGAAGATATTAGCTCTCTTCCTTTTACTAAGACAAGTACCTAATTTTTTCATAAATACAAAGGGGTATTAGGAGAAATGAGAATCTGTGCAAGCTGGTTCATGAGTTAGTCATTAAATATTTACAGGCATGTTAAGGCTTCAATACTTTGTAGATGAACAGAAATTCAGTCAAGATATAGATGTTAATAACAATTTTTGCATAGTTCAAAAGATTTTTGATTAGTTATTGATAGCTATTGGTGAGATCCTAAAAGGAATATACAATGCATCAAAACATGCATACTCTGTCTCACCATGATAAAGCTTAGTCCTTTAGAAAATATATGAATGCAATTTGGCTAAATCATAATCAAGTGCAAATGTTCCCATACGTTAAGAAGAGATAATGATGTTCTATAAGTTAGTATTCAGAAACATTAAATATATATTTTAAGACAAATACAGTTAATAGTAAAGAAAAAAGGTTCTTATTGACTGTGATAAATAATTCATACTCCTATATCTTTCTTCATTTCTTTTTAATTTCCTATTTCTCCTTGTACGTAATCCAAAAAATAGATTCTGTATCTTTTTGAAATATCCCAAACTTGTTAAAGAGGGAGCCAAGAGAATTGATGATGCACATGTCTGTAGGGAAGCATAATAAGGGTCTATTCTGGGGTACTGAGAGAAGTGGATATAGATGCCTTAGGGAAAAATGTATGAAGAAGGAGTTACAAATCTGAATGCTGCTAGTTTGCAGATTTAGGATGTTTTCAGTAAAAAACCCCCCATAAGCTAATTTTTCCCTTACAAGAAAAAAGGAGTTCAGATAGCACTGGGATTTTGAGCCAGACTGGGACATAAACAGAGGTGCCAAGTATATTGCCAAGTCTAGGCCATAAGCCAAATCTTACTTCTTTACTTATTTGTGAAGAAGTTGAAAGTGTCTCTTCTTAAGCATTTCTTAATTCTCAGTGCTTCATCTAAAATGGTTTGTCAATATCTGCCATAGTGTACCTTGGGTCTTGGGTACGAGCCAATGGGATTGGAGGTTTTTGTATGTTCCCAGCCTATATCCAGCCAATGTTGTTAAAAGGCACATCCGTGTATAAAAAAGAAATGTCTTCACTGTCCTCTTTCCATTGTCTGCCCATAATATGTATTTTTTAAAATCTCTTGAAATGTCACAAAATATAAACAGGAAACTGGAAAGACTAAATAGGAAATTAGGAAGGATGAAATGCATGTGAAGCACTTTTGTGGGAACAGACAGTTTAGTGTGTAGTGACATAGATGACAGCTAATACAAGGCTGCGTTGTGATGTTTTGTATCCTCACCCCAGATGTTTCCCAACTGACTATGGAAATTACCACTTACATTCACTCCCTGTCTTAACAGAGCTGGATGAAGGATGCTAAACCCAACTTTCTGAACCTTTTGAAGGTTTGCAAGTGTGTAACTCCCCTACAGCGATCAGCTGCTTCAAGACATTCTGTTTTTTCTGGGAGTGGTGAATTCACTCAGAAGAGCTCTTAAGTGCATGAAGATAACACATTTCAAGAAGCGTGTGTGTCACATCTGCCCACTCCCTCACATCAGAGGAAAGAAATGAAAAGGGCTTATTCAAAGATACAGGAAAAAAAAAAGTGTTTATATCTTTAAATTTTCTACCTGTAATAAGACACACAGATAAGGGTTATAAAAGTGCTATGCATATTGTATGTGAATTAGGCTAGAACAGATATATTGGAAGAACCAAAAGGTTCACAGGTGTGAGATGACTTTCCCCTTTTCTCATTCCAATTTCTAATTTCTGATCCTAATTTTCTAACTTCTATTTTTCACAGTTCCATGGGCTGGCTTTTACCTCTGCGTTACATTAAAACTGCTAAGAGTTAATTCATATTTTCAGCATTTGGAAAGCCTTGAAAAAGGTAAAATGTTTTAGCTAGTATTTCTGAGCATATGGTACTGCTGACTCCCTCTTCAGATCAGGTATTCACAGAAACAAGTCTTGTATCTTTTTCCCAAATTAATATGTACTGTGTTCTTAAAATATAATGCCCAGGGCATATATATTTGCTGATCTCATAGCAGTAGCATCCAATTCATAGGTTAAAAGGGATGGAAGTCTTTGACAGAGAAAGCAGTAGTAAAGAATAAATGAGAAACTACATTTTATGAAAGATCACTTTTATAAACCAGACAATTTTCTTCTTGTTTCTGCATTCCTAGACTTTGTAATTTGGTACTTATGAATAACCTTGGAATCATTGTTTGAGAACGGAGAGTTCATCCAAAACTATTCAGGCATTAAATAGGCCTCCAACCTTGTTAATAGTTCTACATGTGCAATATTGCGAGGCTGGAGCCTAAATATCTTGCAGAACCTCTGTAAGAGTTCCCAGAAATATAGGTATACCAAAGGAGGTACAAAAGGGAAAAGCTGCACAGTAGCAAGTCAGTTTGCCGGTGTATATAAAAACTTTAAGATTTCAGAACATACAAAGAAATTCTGAGTGAAACCTCATATGCTTGGATTTTATGGCAGAAAAGAAGTTGTGAAATCTTTACAAACTGAAGGGGAAAATTGGTTTGCATTCTATTTAATTGTTATTGTACTATACTACTATGTGGTGGTTTATTGAGAATAAAAAAATAAGATACTTCAAGCAAAGTCAAAATAGCCCACTCTGTTCTGCAGAGCCTGATTGATTCTTGGTGAACCTCTTTAGGTGGGCCAACAGTCATCACAGTCAGCCTTCAGGAGTCAGGAAAGGGGAACTTAGGTTTCTCTTCTTTTTAGTATGACAATATTTGGGTGACAAAGAAGAGACTGAAGCTGAATACTTCATTTGTTTATGAGTTTTACATGTCCGTGCTAGCCATGCCTTTTGAATGTGAGCTGCCTTAGGAAAGAAAATGGTTTTTGAGCCCGCACCTGCGAGAGGCAGTGTTTCACTGCATTTGGGTGCATGCTACCCCAGCACAGTCTCCACTGTTGAAGAGCCAGCCGCTTACCAGTAAGACGGAGCCCATCTAGCTCAGCCTTTCACCACTTCATAAGTCCTTTTGAGCCTTATGAGCATTAAAGCAGGTCTCATACTGATAACAAAGGTTAAGGCAATCATCTCTTTCCCTTTGCAGATAAGGACTTGAAAACTGCCTTTACAGTCTCTCTCTTCTGTGCCACACAGGAAGATTTCTGCAGCCTGCAATTTCTTTTGGTTTAAACGGTATTTATCAAATGGAAGCACATGTATACAGTAGGTAAGTAAACATTTGCTACACTTTGAAGAAGAGCTTGCTTCCCTTTTGTTTTGATGCTGGTATTTCTTAACAGAAGTACTTTTAAAATATACATAGGAATAGAAACATGATAAAGGAGCTTAATCATTTCAGCTCCCGTTGAACCATAAAACAAATGAATTCTTAATCATACTGCTTTATGCTTACTCGTAGTCCCTACTGAGACAAGGATGGAACAGCCTGCATTTGGACAGTGCTGTATTATTCTTAATTACTGTTTACATATACTGAGATTGTAAAATTCCTTAGGGAATAGCTTTTAAAAAACTAGGAAAATCTAAGTAAATCTCCAAAGAAGAGTGAACTAAATCCCAGCTGACTTTGGCACATTTAACTTAAACTTTGCAAATCACCCATGTTTGACAAAAGGGTTTTTTTAATTATGTGTATGACTGTTCAAGACCCTTTCCCACAATTTGTGTTAACAGTTGTGATGCTATGCTTTTGTTCTTCTCTGACTTTCCCTCCAGCACATTGCTCTTTTCTTTCTTCCCTTCCTGAACTATGGGTTACTATTAGAACTTCATTACGAGCACCAAGCACCAAGCTCCAGTTAAAATATAAGGAGTAAACCAAGTAAATAACAATGATAAAAAAATTCACCTGTATTAATCTTAAATGTGAGGGACCAGATCCTCAGATCCCATGTTTTTAACTGACTAAGCTCCACTGAAATGAACTACAGTATTTTAAATTATTACCCTATGTATGACTTAACAATGAGTGTTAGTCACTGTTCCATTGTTCAGCTCAAATAGTGGTTGAATGCTACTTTGTAGACTTTGCAAAGTTACCAGTGTCTACTGCTTTTTGGACACTTCATCTCTAATCCATCTTGCTCCAAACCTTAGTCTTCCTTGCAAGCTTTGGAAAATCCTATCCTGTACAGTTGGACAGAAAATCAAGAGTGATTTGAAGGAAGATGGATTGCATATTAGATTATACCAATTTTGTCCCAACAGGTAAAGAGTCAGCCTAATTTATTTAAGATGGTAGAATTTTTTTCCCACATGCCAATTTTAGTACATTTTTATGTACTAAAATCAAAGGAGCCCTAACTAACGCTCTGCTTAAGAAGGACTGCAGGAAATTAGTATTGCTTTTGCAGAGTTTATTTATGCATTGTGTTAAGGTGAAAAATGGAAAGGACTATCTAATTTTCTCTGGTTCACTTTAGAAGTCAGCCAATAGTCACATCTACTTAGTAACACTTTTTGAACTCCTTAGACAGTTTTAATTCACTCAAAGATATAATTGGGTTAGCATTTACTTGAGTTAAGACTGCAGGTGGGGGTATCTGACAATGCAGCTGAGCTGCACAGGACTTTACAGCTTTCTCCACTTATATCAAACTACATAGCTGATGATAAATCTTCTCTTAAGTTACTCTGATTATGATGTATAATAAAGCCAGAGATTGAACCTGAATAAAAACTGACACAGCGAACAACATCCTCTTCTGTAAATGTAGCCACACTCACAAAAAAAACCAAGAAAAGACAATTTAACAATTTTTTGAAATTAGCATTCAGAAAATTGATTTAAACTACATCAGCGAAATAACTCTTTTCCCATTATAATCTCAGACTCCACGGGAAAGAGGTAACTCTATGCTATTACTATGCTGATAAAGATTCTTAAAGCTTATGTGAAAACCAACAAAGTACCTTGGCTTTTTTTGTTACCTTGTACATACATGCATACAAAATTTACAAACCATTCTCTTAATTTATTTGCCAAGATGCTTTTGGTAACAGCACAGTTAGTCAGACAGGAAATACACTTTAGGAATTCATTTTTAATAGGAAAGTCTAATATAGTAGTGCATATTGCTCCAGGTATATATTGTCAGCTTTGTGAAACAAACATTGGAATAAAACCACAAAGTATTTCAGAATCTCACCATGTACTTTTGAGATGTATCTTTCTATCTTCAATCATTTCTATTTTGAGGTCTTCTTTGATTATTTCTGCTCCTTGATTTTCTACTGACTGTAGTTCCCAGTGATTTGAGTCTTAAGTCCAATGAGTCTTCAAGCCAGCATTCTGTATTGCCTGAAAAATTAAGACAAATATTATTTAGATTGTGAAATAGTCATTTATTTCTTCCTGACCTGATAACACCAGCCTTTTCAATGGCACTGCTCTTCCATATTTGCCACACTGCTCCCTCTGCTTCTTTGTGTTTTAGGGAACTCTGTGTCATAGAACTTGCAAAAAACAAGAGAAACCTGTGAGACTTTTTTTTTTTTTTTTACTATGAGGGTGGTCAAACACTGGAACAGGTCACCTAGACACGTTATGGAGTCTTCATCCTTGGAAATATTAAAAACTTGAGTGGACATGGCCTTGAGCAACCTGCTCTAGCTGACCCTGCTATCAGTAGGTGGTGGGACAAGACGATCTGCAGAGATGTCTTCCAGCCCCATCCACCCCCTGATTCTGTGATTCTGTAGGTGAATCAGGTAATTATAGGCCACCTACACTGCACATCTCCAGATTAGAATATAATTGGTGCCATAGCAGCTTTCTGCCAGCAATCAAGTGGCAGAGACATGGAATAGATTTTAACTGAAAGGCATCACTATAAAAAAATCAGGTGGAGACCCCTACCCATGAACCTGAGAAAATTAGAAGAAATTTTCTTGTACTAAAAGAACTAAGCCTTTGTGCCTCACAAGTATTAATTGGATGGCTACCAAAGAATATTTTCAATAAAGCAGAAGAAGAAAACTCTAGGATGGTATAAGACAGGGTGATACCTGATTCTCAGAGTATAAGCAGATCTATTACAATGTCGTCCCTTCCATTGGGAATGCAATGTTGAGACTGACTAGCTGTTTTCCCCCTACCACAGAGACCTCCACTCACTATTGGCAAATTTTATGTTTTATTGAGCAGGGAGGCCCAGCATTTACTAAGCTGGCCTGTTGTTCTGGCTTGTTGCCAGCTTCTCATTTCCGTAACTTACCACAGGGTATCAGCCATTATGTCTCACCCTGCTATTGCTAACCAATCCTACTGCCATCCCTTGCACTGTGCCATCTCCCTGTACTTTTTTTTTTACTTCAGCTTATGAAAAGTAACATAGAGAACTAAACTGACCTCTTTGGTCACAGGAAACTTACCTGAATTCCTTTCTCACTCAAATCATATAAAACTCTTAAATAGCTTCTCATTTTGTCATACCCCTCAAATACTTTCACACAACACCTCCTTTCCTACTCCTGCTCTTTCATGGTTTTAACCTTTGCTAGTCGGAGGAAGGAAGAACCACATTTATATAAAATGTAATAATATCTTTCTTATCTATAATGAATACTGCCATACAATCTTGTGAGACATTCAGTTGTCTCTTCCTAAGACTGTTTTGTAGCTTTGTTAAGAATTTTACTTTTGGGTCGACAGTTACAGACATAGTCTCTGAAATAAACAAGTAGAGATCTCAGTCCACATCTCCTGTGCATTTTCTTAGAGGGGGGGAGGGGGAAGGAAAAAAAAAAACTAAAATTTTATTAAACATTAACAGTGTTACTGTTTTGATATCTTTCATGGAAATGTAATTAACTTCTGGGACAATATAAATAAATAAATAAATATTTTACTAATTTTCCTTTAAGGAAGCAAGCTGCTTCATCTCTGAACTTTTTTTCCCCTGCTCCAGTTCCTAGCAAATCTCAGAAATACAACATCTTGTGATCTTCCATTTACTCTCTAAAGTCAATTTTTGAAGTTGCCATCAGGGATGATTCTGTGCATGCTTACAGAGTGGCTTTAAATAGTAGAAGAAATAAAATGTGATGTTGGGAGTTCTTTATCCTCAACATTACCATGCAAAAGTGCTCAGGTCTGAACATAGTCAGATCCACCTTGGCTGGATTCAGCAGGAAAGCTTTTTTGCTGGAAACGACAAACAATATGGGGGGAAACAAACAGTTCTCCCCATTTCCAAACACCCTAGATAGACCACCTGTATTTCTTCTGCGTCTGCTATGAACACAACAAACCTGGTGATCGACCTCTTCAGACAGAATGGCTGTCACCATGTCATTCTTTCAGTTTAAAAATTCATTATGTTCTTTGAAATTAAAAGGAAATTCTTTCAGTGTAAAACATAGAACAATGTGTGTTATGAAGTACCACATAATACAAAGATTATCTCTTTAATCTTTTCATCCTGGTTAGTTAAAGACTTGCATGACGGAGTTATAAGCTAATGTAAACTCCTTGTCAAAGATCTATACTTAGTGCTAAAAAGAAATATTGATATTTAAATATTCCTTTGTATAAAACATAAGGTTTCAATAAAAATAAATGTTAAATACCAAAAAAATAACAAATGTTAAATAACAAAAAAAGCAGGGCTATAACCCTGTCTTTACCAAAATATGCAAACTTTTTACCGTTCAGTTCTGTGGGACTAGGCTTTCATCCAATTATTATGAATCCACATATCCTGAAACCCAAAAGAAATATTTGCATAAATCCCTGTATACAGAATTTTACCTAAGCAATATTTCTTTTATAAACTCAATTGACTCTTTTTTTTGGAGGGCATTTATATCTAACTAGCAGTGTACAGGAGGTCTGCAATTCAATAACAAAACAGGTTTCTCATCTATCGAATTGATTAAAAAGCCCATGCCTGCATGACTGGTACCCATTTATGGAAACTCAAGTGTCCTTCTGTGATGCATTTTAATACAGAGATTGTATCACTGCCTGTCTTGCTGAAGTCATATTAGACGTCTATCCTCTTGCTGCCTCTCCAATCTCTGTAACACATAAAGAATTTCTTATGGGAAATAAATAGTTTATTAAACTAATATTTTTAGTGTGAAGTAGTGGCTTGTAGCAGGAAGGATAGTCAGCATCACCTGATCAGCCAGGCTACAGGTCACAATTGTTAACTAAGAATTTATCTGGTGATGAAGCAGAAAGAAAAAGTACATAATTTTCAAGCCCCATAAACAAGTAATGTCAGCCAAGCTCCTTGATTCAGACACACACTGATTTCTACTTTCTCTCAGAGAATTGTGTGTAGTTGGATTAATTTTTTCAGCACTGTAATATTCAGATTGGTTATCTAATGTCTGAAAATCCTATTTAATAATAAAATCTAATATTTAGAACTGATTTGAAGTTGTGTAATTCTATCTTAATAGGTCTTCTTAATATCAATCTTAACATATTCTTTGCCTGGTAAGAACAAGCAAATGATAATTTCATAGTAAATCCAAATATTGCATCATATATAAAATAGTCTGAATAAGAAAAAGAAAATTAAAATATTAAAATATTAAAATATTAAAATATAATATTGTCCTGGTTTTGGCTGGGATAGAGTTAATTTTCTTTCTAGTAGCTTGTATAGTGCTGTGCTTTGGATTTAGGATGAGAATAATGTTGATAACACACTGAGGTTTTAGTTGTTGCTAAGTAGTGCTTACACTAGTCAAGGACTTTTCCAGCCTCCCATGCTCTGCCAGGTGCACAAGAAGCTGGGAGGGGAGGGGATACAGCTAAAACAGTTGATCCAAACTGGGGAAAGGGCTATTCTATACCATATGACCTCATGCTCAATATATTAATGGTGGGGAGCTGGCTGGGGGGAGCGATTGCTGCTCGGGGACTGGCTGGGCATCGGTCGGCAGGTGATGCCGGCAGTGGGTGCATCACCTGGGGTTTTTTGTTTGTTTGTTTTCTTTCTCTCTCTCATTGTTTTTCTTTTAATTACAATATTATTATTATTATTATTATCAATATTATTAGTATTATTATTTTATTTTAGTTATTAAACTGTTCTTATCTCAACCCACAGATTTTCTTACTTTTGCCCTTCCAATTCTCTCCCCCATCCCACTGGGGGCTGGGGGTTGAGCGAGTGGCTGTGCGGTGTTTAGCTGCCTGCCAGGTTAAACTACAACAAATATGCTTTAGGATTCTCCCTTGTAATTTCTCAGAAGGAATAACTGATACAATAAAATATATTTTTTTGCCCAAATAATTTTTCATTCCAAAGCATATAGAGTCTTAAAGGTATGTAGTGCTTTACAAAATCTCTGTGAAAATGCAAAGACTCTAAAGAGAACCGAATGCAAAACAAAAATCCAGATACTGCAGGAAAAACTTTTTTGTTCTGTGATTCGCATGTCCAGGTTTTAAATTGTCAACATTTGTCAGTCAGCTATGTCTTTACAATGTCTGTAGACGAAAAAATGAAGAACTTGATGTATAACCTGTCTTAGTATTGACCTTGCTGCCACTGAAATCAACTTTGGTTTGGTTTTAACATATTTTAAAAAGTTGTCAGTGCTGTTATGGTCTTTGCAATCCAAACTCAAGTTCAATCCTCAACAATTTTGAGAAAATTAACTGTACATGACAAAACAAACCAAAAAAAAGTGTAGGGTTTTTTTTAGGTTTTTTATTCATAAACACAAAAAATGACTAAATAACCCAGTCGTTGGGTTATTAAGATTGCCAATTATTTTTATTTTTTCTTTGGCTTTATCTTGGGAGAGAGATGTAAACATCAATATAACCAGGTATGAACAGTTGCTCTATTATGTTATAATATAGAAAAGCCTGAGTAAGTTGAACATGTAAGTTAGATTTTATTGTGTATTTACACAGCACAAATATCTTTCCAAGATCCTTTTTCTTTCATTTCTAAAGACCTTGATTCCTAGTACTGTAGCTTAGTTCAATAAATATATGTTAGTGCTTAAATAGCTAAAACCTTTATCACTATGTGTTCCCTTTAGACTGTGTAATGAAATGACTAGCATTTAACCGTTTCTGGAACAGTGAAATGCAAAGTTGTTGTAGCAAATACTGCAGAAAAACTATGTTAAAAAGAATTAATCACCTCTTAACCCATCAAGTAACAAAAGGATGTTTTTGTTACTAAAATCAATTTCTTATATGGTAGCTGTGTTAAAATCTCTAAAATGTAGACTGTGGGAGAAGAAACTTCATGAATTTCCTTACTAATTCCCTTCCTAGTCATTCTGTTGCAGGAATGACCTGCCAACGCCATCTTCCAACACTGCCAGTCCAAGGATATGCATGCACCCAACACAGCCACCTGCAGGTGGGAAGCCTCAAAGGAACAGCAATATCCACAGCTCTGTGCAAAACAGGGATTAATAGGTCTATTGGATGGATCGATAGTACCATCTAATAACAAACCACATTCTCATATGTATAATGGGTAAGTCTTACATATTTAGAGGAGTGACAAATAAACAAGTGCCAGAAAGTAATTCAGTGTTGGAGGCTGCCCCTCTCCTATCTCACGGTGCTTTCATGCAGATGTTACCACTACTTAGCAATATAAGCCTCCAAGATTTAAGACTGTCTCAGGGATTAAGATTGCTTCAGTTGAGGTCCTCTCAAAATCTTACTTATGTCCTCAGCACCTCCTTCTTTGTGTCTTGGGGATTCACTTCCATCTTAGCTCTGGTTATTGTCTGGGTAGCAGTCAGCCTGCGTAGTCTTGATCTTCTGCATGAAGGGAATTAACACACTTGCTAAAGCAATAAAGTGTTTCCTGGGTCTTGTGTGGTGAGCTCTTTTCAGATCAGACTCTTTCCTCATACAGATACCATACAGTCTCAGAGCTACTACATTTTAATTGCAGTTTCCTTTTTAGTATTTTGATATTGGTGAGTGAGAGTTTAAAATGATGATGATTTTTTTTAATAGAAACAAAGTCTCATTACTAAAGTATTCAAAAGACTCGTGCTATAATATTACTGCCATCTCTCAGGGATAGTGATTTGCTACATGAAACATAAAGAAGTAATGGAAAGGCATGAGAGATTTCCACTGACTCACTGACACCGTGGGTTTTATGAGATTATCCCTGTTGTTGACTTATCCAAATTGCCCTTTTTGGGCTATGGAGCATACATACAGGCTGTATGCATAGAGGCACCAAAGAGGACCGGTGAGTGAGCACAAGTCTGACCTGGGTTAGTCTATGCAGTTCTGTGCAGTTAGCTTTATCACTGGGATGTTTTCAGTGGATGCCAAAAAGCTCTTTTTAGATCAATTCTGCTATAGAGGAAGTTATTCCCAACTGTTTAAATGTACAGTTTATTAAACAGTGCAGATATAGCAGCACAGAGCTCTTTATTTTTCCATTTTCTGATGCAGGAAACATCTATATCCCAGCTCCTGTGGTGGAGTTTCTGGTTGATGCATTTGACCACACTATGAATGATGGGCTGCAGGACCTCATGCATTCTTTTGGAAGGCATTGACTTCAGTAGGACTGGGATTTCACCTTAATTTTATAAGTTTGTCAATACTTACATCTCAAATTATTAAAAAAAAAGAAACTTCTGTCACCTAGAAATTATTTATATCACAGAAAAAATAAAAACTTTTTAAACTTTGGGGTTTTTTATTTTTAAATGCAATATGAAGTTGCTTTGACATCTGCACATAAGACTAGTAAGAATTCATACAGGATTCTTTTAAAATCAAATAGTAATGACATAGAGCTACTTAGAAGATATTTATTCCTATTAAAAATCTGTATTTAATGCAGAAAAAAATTATCTGGGAAAAAACCCAAAAAAGTAAAATCCATGTCTGTTGTAAATTTCCACAGGAGAAGATTATAAAGTGTATCTGGTACATTTGCTTGTATAGTAATGATTGATTAGCCAAAACCAAGAAAAAGTAGAATATGTCCTGCACTTAACTTCCTTGTCCATACCACTAAATTGTTTATTTATCTTCTGTCCTGGGATTATTTTGATGATCGATTTTTTCCCTGTAAATAGCCCATTAATGCCTGGTATTTTAGATGGAATGAATGTTTCTCTCCTTACTACAGAATAATATCTTCTTGCTCTATCTGGAGCAGGTAGGCAAAGGCAGATATGTTTATATTTGTCATACAGATGACATTACTCGCAAAGATCAATACAGGCAAAAGTATGTTGTTGCTTTATTTGGGCTTTTTTTTTACCCAAACTGCAATATCACCAGTCTAGGCTTTAATGATGAGAAAATTACTTTCTGTATTGATGGAAAATGCAACTGAAGGTAAAATTAATCAGACATACACAGAATGATACCACTAGCTTTGTAATGAAGTTCTAGCAAAAAGCATGTAAAAACTGCAAATAATAGGAAAATGTAATAAAGTATGCAGTTTGTTTCAATTGACCATGTACAAACTGTAAGTCAGAATTATTTAATGAACTATTTTAGGGCTTGGTTCCTCTGCTGAACATAACATTTTCTTATACTTATTCAAAAAGTCTTAACACTTTAGAAGTCTTATGGTATATTCTTTTCTGTTTTCTTTTTTTTTTTTTTACCCACCAGAACAGTACTAAGGTATACCCTGCCATTATGATATGAGTGTAATCTCAAAAAGGAAAACTATCATATGATCTCTTAATAAAAAAGTTTAACACCTGCCCAGATACATATCAGTCTATTCAAAATTTATAGGAAATTTGTTAATCCTGCAGACAATTTATTTCCCTAGGATGTTGATTATTTATTTTTGCGCTGTATTTAAAAAAAATGAAATTGTTAGCAACTGGTACTTGGTTTTTTTCATCAATAACATGTGTGTCCTGAAGCACCTCTACTTCCTTAGATCCCTCAGTTGTCACAAATTCTATTTCATTCATGTAGTCCCAGAGCTTCAGTATGGGAAATCAATGGTAAATGGATACACTTTAGAGAATGGACATATCATCCATGCCAAGATTTACTATGTCTTTTTCTACTTTTAAAATAAAATCTAGAATTCTGTAGATAGCCTTTTTCTACAGGATATAATGTTTAATAAATGAACCACAATGATATTCTTAAAGCAGCCCCACAGAGAATTAGCAAAAGCTACACATTAGTTTAACAAATAAAATAACCTTAGGTAAAACCATTAAAAGATATTTTTTAAAGATTTTTGTCTTCATGCCTTTTGAATGAGATGCTAAAGGCCTGCCAAACTTGCTAGAAGTCAATATTATTTGTGTTTAGTAACATCTTTTCCACTGACTGCAGTGGAGGAAGCCAACACTCGTGCAGGACAAAGGCTTACGACAGCTGAAAACACAGAATACCAAACTGTACTTTCCCCATTTGGTTACCTAGCATGATGAAGAGACTAACGCATCAGGTATGTAGGTACGAACACCAAGCATTCCTGTCCCAGTTAAACTACATGCTTTATATAGGCCAACCCCCCCTGCCCCCTTGCAAACAGACAAGCTCGTTTTCTAGGAGCAGGACTGTTCTGAAACTGCCATGAAAAAGAAATAGAGAGCAAAGCCAGGATTATGTGAATGAGTTCATGTGAAATGTCAGCATGCACATGACATTGTGCATACCCATCTAATATTCCTTCATTCTGGGAATCTACTCTGGTGAAACCCCACCTGGAGTACTGCATCCAGCTCTGGAGTCCTCAGTACAAGAAAGACATGGACCTGTTGGATCAGGTCCAGAGGAGGGCCACAGAAATGATCAGAGGGATGGAATACCTCTCTTATGAAGAAAGGCTGAGAGAGTTGGGGTTGTTCAACCTGGAGAAGAGAAGGCTCCGGGGAGACCTTATTGCAGCCTTTCAATACTTAAAGAGGGCTTATAAGAAGGATGGGCACAGATTTTTCAGTAGGGTCTGTTGCAGTAGAACAAGGGGTAATGGTTTTAAACTAAAAGAGGGTAGATTCAGACTAGGTATAAGGAAGAATTTTTTTATGAAGAAGGTGGTGAAACACTGGAACAAGTTGCCCAGAGAGGTGGTAGAAGCCCCATCCCTGGAAACATTCAAGGTCAGGTTGGAGGGGGCTCTAAGCAACCTGATCTAGTTGAAGATGTCCCTGCTCACTGCAGGGGTGCTTGGACTAGATGACCTTTAAAGATCCCTTCCAACATAAACTGTTCTATGATTCTATGAATCTTGCAAATCCCGCCACCCTACCCCCAGGAAAAGAAAACCAAGATCAAAACCTGTTGTAAGGCAAAGAAAGAAAGTCTGTGGAAAGCAATAATGAAATTTTGTTAAATTTCCTTTTTCCTTGATTCTTAGACATTTTGTCCTATCTTTGGTATTTATTTTATTTTATCTCTAGGATAAATAAAAACAAAATCTTTATAGGGAAAGGCCATAAACCTTATGAATGAGTAGACATCACCAGAAAGACATTAGAAGTAAACACAGAGGTTAGTATACCAATAGAGGGACTAATAAACAAAAAAAATCGTATCTTCTAAAAAAGCTTAAAATAAGAATTGTCAAGTGGCACGCTGAGGTATATTTTGGAAGGAAAGTTAACAGAAAAAATAAGAATACTTTATTTGAATAAAAAGCAGTGGCTACAGTATGTGGGTTGTAGTCAATAAAGATAAAAATATGGCTGAAAACCAACATTAGTAGTTTATCTTAGTTTTTACTAAGGAGATTCATGAAGTTATAGAACACAGACTGGAAGGGACTGGAAGAGGTCCCCTAGCAAATCCAAAGTAAGATCAGCAATGACTACATTATTACTACTGGGTCATTCTTGACATGCAATTGTACACCCTTTTATTAAAAACAAAACAAAACAAAAAAAGCAACCAGAAAAGTCTCTGTGATGACAGAGATTCCATGACCTCTTAATGAAAACTCTTTAAGGGATTAACAGCTCCTACAATAAGACTGCATTTCTTGATGTATTTTTAGCCCATTACTTCCTGCCCTATCTACAGTAGACTGGGAGAATAATTTATTTTCATTTTGGATCTGCTTGATGTATGAAGTATTCATAATAGTTATATATTTCAGATCTATGAAGGCTTTTATCACTTATCCTTCCAGTTTTTCTTCTGCTGACTTATCTTCCCAATTCTTTTTTTTTAATTAAAGTTCATTTTACCATCTCCTTGTAATTCTCAGTGAAGTGCTCTTTGAAATGATGTACATCTTTCTTGCTGAGAATACTTAAAATTGAACCCAGCAGTCCTGCTGTACATGTTTCCAGCATTATCTAGATATTTGCAAGAGCTCTATCGCAATTCACATTCTGGGCCTCAAAGGTAGTATGTATGTCCTTTACATGCCTGTCAACACATCCCTTTTTTTCCCCCTCTATTTTGAGCAAACCATGCCTTTCTTTCTTAATATTCCTGCCACATGAGTTTATCATGTCTTTTAACCCGATAAGTAATAGTTTTCATTCTCTTATTCCCCATTTGTTTGGCATTGTGTTACTGTTCTACACAGACGTACAGAGAGGATGGAGACTGAGAATGAGGCCATTACCGTATTTGAGGGAAAACCTGCAATGAAAAGAGCTAAAAATGGTTCAAATCCTTGGTTCTGGCTAACCTTCACAGAACTTTGAAAAAAAGGAATGTGTGAAGCAGAGATCCTGTAGCAAGAACTGACTGTGTAAAGGATGGCATCTTACCAGTGGAAACTAGACTTGCATGTATGCTCCAGAAAGAATAAAGAGCAGCTTAGGCAACAGAAATCCATAAATTTGACATCAAGCATATGTAGTTGAACAAACAAATTTTGATGGATGATTTTAGACTTAGAGTTGAAAATAGGAAAAAAGACAAAATGCCTAATAAAAGTTGCTTATAGTAGCAATGCCATTGGGGCTGAAAGTGTGCTGCTAGCTTCAACTTTATTAATAGGGGGGAACAGTGTGACCACATCTAAATTTTTAGAAAAACATAGTTTTTAGAAAAAATAAAAAGCATGGTTAATTTTATAAATATTAAGAGAAAAATTAACTCTGATCAATATTGAACTAAAGACAGTGTGCATGTAGAAGTAAGGTTAAATTAGCTGTTGTTACTGTTAAAATTGAATGTAATGGGTATACATTATTAATATGCAAGCTCTTCAGAAATTTATTCAGTGTTCTTGCTTTTAAATTTTTCAAAATCATCCTTACGTATGGAGAAAATGCAATCATCTCATAAAAGTAAATCCAGTGGGCAAAAAAACCATTTACTATTGCCCCAGTTAATTGTCTCTCTCTGACTGAGATATTTGTTAGATGTACATGGAAGCATCTCTTCTGTACTATATAAATATTGGGTTGTTTGATTTGTGTAAGTGATTATTGCCTTCTTCATCCCGCCCCGTGCTCTTAAGAGCAAAACTGCTTTATTCTTTTTGTGGTGATTGACTTCAATTTCCTACTTGTAAACATTCAACCAATACAGTGAAGACTCAGTCTGTGACACCTGTCAAGGTCACCGTGTTAGAAGAGGACTTTTGGTATATCAAGTACGCTGTAATTTCTTTTAATTTTTAACCCTAGAGGACGTTTAACTCACAGTCTCATGAAAACATAAACTCTGTTTTGCAAGATCTGATCACATGTTTTTCAAAGTGAAAAATTAAGAAAATCTATTCCTAAAATAATAAAATTGGTAAACTGAGAGTATCCTATAAAAGATGGTAGGAAAAAATATACTGTGGATTTTTTAGTACTTGTCAGAAAGTACATCAAGAGTTCCAGTGATTAGAAAATTAATCATAATAGAGAAGATCTTAAGCTAAGGTAAAGATTGACAACTCTAGCACAGTCAGGAGTGTGTAAGTCTCACAAAACTAGTATATCGTTAATTATTAAATGTATCCTACTTGTCTATATAAGAAATAAAAAAAGAAAAAAGGAAGGCAGAGTTGATTATAATTTCTAGTAGCTAAGTGTCTGTGCTCATACTTTTTTCTTGGACATGTAATTTATGATTTTGCTATATAGAACTATCTGAGTAAGCTTGTAAAATCATTCTTTTCAGCCAACTTTCACATTTTCTTTTGAAATCCACTTCTATTCTTTGAACATTTCTTATTTCTACTTCAGTAATTTCTTGAAAACCATACGTTATGACTCTTATATAGAGAAAACTGAATAAACACAGGATAGAAACAGGGTGGCCATTTAAAGTAGCTTCTCAGCATCATGAGCGATCTAAGGGTAAGGTGATGATTCTGTCTTCACAAGGCATAGCTTCCTTCAGTTTCTAAATGTAGTTGATGCAATAGACTCACTTAACCGGCAAGCAATTCAGATTTGCTTGAAATGAAGAACAATCTGTTTAAAATTGATTTTGTTTCAAACAAATGACTCCACAAATTTATCTGGAGGCGGCAATGTTGTGCATGTTTTCTTAATTTGCAGATGACACCATAGTGGGGGAACAGTCAATATGCTGGAGGGCAGGGCTGCCATCCAGAGGATGGAGGAGTGGGCTTGCATGATTTCATTAAATTCAACACAGAAAAATGCTGAGTCTTGTCTCAGGGAGGGAAGAGCTCCTGTAACAGCACAGGCTGGGGATGGGTGGGCCAAAGAGCAGTTCTGCAGAAAAAGGTGGTGGTAGGCAGTAAGTTGAATGTATGCTCATGGTGTGCCCTGGCAGCAAAGGTGCCCAACAGCTCCTGGGCTGTATGGACAGGGGCCCAGCTCATAGATCAAGGGAAGGGATTATCTCCCTCTACATAGCCCTCGTCAGACCACATGTAGATACTGCATTCAATTTTGGGCCCCTAACAGAGGAAAGATATAGACAAACTGGAGCTACCTCAGCAGGGGACCCCCAAGGCAGCTGGGGCTGGAGCACTTGTCCTTCCAGCCTGATTATCTTACAGTCCTATGAAGAGAAATAAGGGGAAAAAATATAAGTTCAAGGAGAGCTTTGATGTATAAATCGATTGAAGGGAGTAACATCAAATAATTGTTCTGGTCTTGTAGCCTTCCCTAGACATCTGCTATAAGCCAGTATCTGACATAGGTCTTAGGTTAGGTTATTACTGTTTAAAGCAGTGGTAAATATACATAAGCTGTGACACTTTGTAAAGCCTTCTCATAATGCAAACAAAAAAATAAACATAAAATAAAATTATATTTAGGAATTAAATGTTTCATTAAAAATAATAACATGCCCCCTCTGTTTATTCCCTGCTTTCTTTTATGGTTATTTGACTGTCAGAAGATAATCTGTTGCATGTTTAAATCTATTTCTGTAGGATTTCACCTCATTGTTCCACCTTTTCTATGAATTAAGGTGAATACTGATTTAGTTTGCCGTCAGTGTCAGATTTTCATCTGTAGCACAACCTAACTGCATAATAACCCACTTTTCCTGTTCTCTTTTGTTTATCATCTAGGAGAACAAACAAGCAAACACAAGTACCATGCTCTGAAGCCTGATTTGGCAGATTTTAAACTTCAGTGTAAGATTCATATTTGTCACTTCTGGATAAGGAAGTAATAAATCTTATATAGTCCTTGAGAGCTTCCATCTAGTTTCCATTGTTTCTTAAAGGTGACCTTTTTGGAATTGCAAATGTTTATTACAGGCCTATTCTTATCGTCTCCTTTAATCTGAAAGGAACCATCTTGAGATTTCTCCAGCCAAGAATATTTTTCACAGCCAGATCTTCCATAACATCTTCAAGTCCTACGAGAAACAACACTAAAATACAATATCCTTTGCTTATTTTAAAGTATCATGGAAATAAAAAAAAAAAAAAAAAAAAAAAAAAGAAAAAAAAAAGAAGCAACAATCTTATCTCGAAATATCTGGACAACAGAACTAGGAATGGTAATGCCTGATTTTTTTTTTTTTGAGGATTACCTCTGAATAATTTAAAGGAATTAATTCATGTGACCAAAATACCCTGCATATTAGTTTAAGAAAAAATTTGACAGAGAACTTAATAAATTCAGTGGCTAAGTTTTTGAGGATGATATTCAACTTCAGATTCAGTGTTCATTTGATTATCATAAAGTAGACTCCGATATTTAGACAGCTAAATTGTCCTCTATATCCCAGTGACTACCCTGACAAAGGCGAAATGCAGTTACTTTATCATAATCACCTGATGCTGTTTGAGATGCTTTGGAGTCCCCTGCCTGTTTTTTTATCTTCTACTTCAGAAGTCTTTAGGACTTGGGAATTATTTGTCAGCCTCTTTTAGATGTTTCAGATATGTTAGGGCATCTCAAATAACACTAAATACATGTATTTAGGAAAATATTTCCCATCTCTGATCTCTGCTGAGCATAATGGGAGAACCTAACCCACACATTGCTACTTTATTCAAAGATATGAACAGAATATAGGCTGAAATAAACCATGATTTTATGAAAAGTAAAAGACAAATGTGTCTTCAGTAAGACAGAATATTTTCTTTTCGAATATAGACCTGATCTGTCTGGACTTCAGGTACAGTAGATGATCTTGTAACAGCTGGCAATTTTGTAATTAAACTGGGAAAGACAGAGAACTACTAAAAGATGAAAGCATTTTGTTCTGAGAGAAAAGTTCTTGGGTTTTGAGAAGGTTCAAAAAGTGTTTCTGGTATTTTGTTTTTAGGGTCAATCTTATTTTTTACTGTGATGGTTTAACCCCAGCCGGCAACTAAGCCCCACCCAACCGCTCACTCGCTCCCCCTGGGTGGGATAGGGGAGAGAATCGGAAGAGTGAAAGTGAGAAAACCATTGGGTTGAGATAAAGACAGTTTAATAGGTAAAGCAAAAGCCGCGCATGCAAGCAAAGCAAAACAAGGAATTCATTCACTACTTCCCATCAGCAGGCAGGTGTTCAGCCATCTCCAGGAAAACAGGGCTCCATCACATGTAATAGTTGCTTGGGAAGACAGACGCCATCACTCCAAATGTCCCCCACTTCCTCCTTCTTCCCCCAGCTTTATATGCTGAGCATGACATCATACGGTGTAGAGTATCCCTTTGGTCAGCTGGGGTCAGCTGTCCCGGCTGTGTCCCCTCCCAACTTCTTGTGCACCCCCAGCCTACTCGCTGGTGGGGTGGGGTGAGAAGCAGAAAAGGCCTTGGCTCTGTGTAAGCACTGCTCAGCGATAATGAAAATGTCCCTGTGTTTCCAACACTGTTTTCAGCACAAATCCAAACCACAGCCCCATACAGGCTTCTATAAAGAAAATTAACTCTATCCCAGCCAAAACCAGCACAAATACTTTCTTCACTGCCCTTGGAAAAAAACCAGTTTGTCCTAATGATACCACTTGTGAGTGACACATTTTGGTATTAAATTTCTCCCTCATTCTGTCATATATGATATGAAGACAATCAAGTCTTTTTATGCATAGGACCATGAATATATGGGTTTTCAGAGGGGATTTCTGATATTATGTGGGAGCTCTTCAGATGGAAACAAATACCAGATGAGTGCAAATTATCTCAGAGTGACTGAGTCTTCATTGTGCACTGATCACAGCCTAATGCTGTCCCTGTAAAAGTAATTAATTAGAAAATGAATACTACAGGTGTCATTGTAAAAGGTGGTAGAAAATCTTTATTTTACAGCTTTCCATTCACCTTCATTTGAGAAAGATACATGCAAATTTGAAGTGGCACTGAAGGAGACTTAAAATGACGCAGAAAACAAGGAATTTTTTTACAAAAAGAACTCAACAGCACCTTGTAGAAATTACTCTTTATCCCAGAAGCTGGGCATTTGTTTAGCATGCTAGTCTGGGTTAATTAGTAGCTGATATGGTTATAAAAATATAGCTAATTCTGCCCTGTAAAGAAAAGATATACCTTGAAAGATCTCAGTTTGTTTAGCTTAGCAAACATGAACTGAAAAAGGACATGATTGTCATATTTGACTATATATTTAACAACAATAAAAGTAAACAGTCATTTAAGCAAACAGGTATTATTGATACAGGAATAAATAAAATAAGCTTGTCAAGAATACATTTAATTTGGAAATTGAAAGGATGTCTGACCAACAGCATCGTAAAATTCTAAACATCCCCCCTATGGTGTCATGTAGGTGGTGGGGAGGGAGAAAAGTAAAACCACCTATGGAGTTTTAGGATAAAATCTCATGAGTTTTGAAAAGAGAAATATTGAATTCAATCAGCTGGTGGCTGCAGCTGGTAATCTAGAAAGTCTCTTCCATTTTTTTGAATTCTTCAGTGGCTTAGTAATTACTTCTGATCAATTTAGATAAGGGGGGTGGGTGGGTGATTTTTTCTTCCCTAAACTTGTGCTTAATGAAGTATCCTAAATTTGAGTTATTGTTTACATAAACTCAATTTGTCTTTACTTACTACAAAGGAAAAAAAGCTGCAGAATCTCTGGAGTCAGGTAACGTCGTAACTTTATTAAACAAATGCAATTGTCCAAAGTAATCTTATTAAAAAACCTCATGTTTTTTTCCTTAAGGCAATTTCACATAATGTCATTCCACAGTAATGAATCCATGAATCCTTTTTTCACAAACTGTTACAATGATATACTGCTCTTCAAACAGAAAATCGAGGTGCACATTAAAAAATGTTTGCCAATTAAAACAGTGGACTGAATCCTCTATAAGACGGTAGTAAGGTTAAGGGGATTGTACGTGCCTTTAATTAAAATACTCTTTCTTTTACTCTAGAACTACTGATCCTAAAATATCCTATGAAGCTCAATTGTCAGGATGCTGTGTGGAAGTAAAAACACTTATATAGAAAAAGCAACGTCCTTAACATTCAGCTTCACAATAATCATGTCTTATCAATGTAGTTTACCTTAGATTATCTTCTTTTAGTCTATATGAAGACCTAACTATTTCCAGAGAAAACTACTGATTTTTTGGGGAATAACCCTGTCGTGAAGAAATAACTATATACTTTGTGTGAAAGATGAAATCCTTAAGGCTAAGACACCAAGGTGCTTGAAGACCCAGCAGCAGGTTTAGCTTTCAAGGTCAGCATTCTTTCACAGTTTCCACATATTTATTCAGAAAGTCCCAAATTGGCAAAATCCACTTTTCTGCTAGAAATAAGACATTAAAAGTCTTATTAAATGCTCTAATGCATGAGCTTCCTAGAGCAAAAGATTTTTTTTTTTTTTTTTTTTAACAACTGTGTTAAACTGTTACCTTCTCTCTGGCTTTAACATATGTTGGGAAAATCTCATTCCCTAAGTATTGTACCAATTAGTCTTTACAGTATGAAATTGTATGAACTTTCTTAACAATGTGAAATTGTATTAACTTTCTTAAGAAATATATAATTTACATTGTAGACTGCAGAGTCGTGGTTAAGTAAGCATGACTAAAAGACCTAGCACATTGCAAGGAGAAGGACAGCCCCTATCCTGAAGATAAGGACCTTTGTTTCGTGGAATCTTAAAGCCTTCCATGAAGATTAAAGGATACCCCTGGACTACCAAGATAATGCCAGCATCCTAGCCTCCCCAACACCTCTGTGAAACCCTCATGTTATCTGGCATCATAGATAAGTAACTGTAGGAAGACCAACTTTAAGGGCATCTAGATTCAGAAAGAAGCAGATGGATGATGACACCATACAATTATAGTTGCTTTTCAAAACAGTAGTATGTGTGTGTTAACTAGTGATTGGTCAAATCCGATCGTACCTGAATGCTTGAAAGGTATAAGAACCATGTGTAAAACCACATTTGGTGTACCTGAATTTGAATGGGACACCTCATGTGCATGAGTAACAAATTACTCTTGTAATTCTATACTTTGCGTCCTAACCTCTCTCGTCAGTCTGCAGAGGCCGGCTGTGAAATTTCTGTGAAACATAGCTCTTGGGACTTTGAGGTGGTCTTCTCCAGGCAGTTTATGAATTTTATCCTTGTTGGTGAATAGAGGAAATGAAGGAATAATCCAGGCATGAGGGACCAAAACCACAAGACTTCTTATGCTTGCGTGAGTGATCATACCATTAGGCTACCTTCTGGTCTTCTTAGGTCCTATTTTGCATGTAGTTTCTGTGGTTTCACTGGAGAGGGTGAGGAAGAAGAGAAAACCAGAAGGAATTAGTCCCAAATCCAAATCAAAGTTGCAACGTGCTTCTGGGATATAGAAGATAAATGTTGATATAGAAAATCAAATCCCTTTAGGTTGCAAAGGTTTATAAATATAAGTTCATCACTTCCTTGGCAAGTATTTTAATTAGTATTATTACCAGTTTTAATTGGGTTTGTAATTATGCAAGACATTGGGAATGCCATCTCCTTAAAACAGAGTCACAAAAGAAAGTCTCTCATTTTCAGATACATAACTAAACACCTAATCCCAGGAAAGGGTCCAAACAAAGGCTCAACATTCCCTTGCAAGAGGTTGCGAAAACACTGCACAGCACATCCTCTAGTGTCTCCTGTTCAACTACTTGGATGTCCTAGCCTTCAGACTGACTCATGTGAATTCAATGTAGATGCCTACTTTGCTCACTTCTGGGGGAATAGGGAATATGTGTATTTAAATCCATCTTTTGAATCATTGTTTTCAAGTCAGGTACCTGAATATCACAGTAAACAAGTTCCCTTATGGATATGGTCCAAAGAGCTGGCCTGAACACAGTTTCACTACCTGCAGTCCCAATATAAACTAGCTTATGTTGAACATAAACTATGACATTATTTCAAAAGTAACGATAAAAATTCTTATTTTAAAGAATACAGATTGGTATTAGATACCACAGTCTGGAAAAGCTGAAAGCTCGAAGAAACAGTAGACTGCACAAACTTAGAAGGCATGGGAACAAAGTGGTCTGCAGCTTATACATGTGATGGGTTTTAATGTGAGAAAATCAAGAGCGAGGCCAGGTAGGGAGTAGGAACAAGAAAAACCATGAATAAAACTGCAAAAAATTGCTATGATGAATGAAAAAGCACAATTTTGAGTCTTTCTTATGCAAGCTGTGGAGGAGAAATTACCACTCTAATTTTTTGTTAAATCATAAGCCAGCCAGATTTATTTATCGTGTCCTTGGAGAAACCGGGTGCAACCAGACACAAGCCTCCATTACTTGTGAGAAACTGACAGCAGTCAGTGGATAGTCTTAAATCAATTTTCAATATTTAGTGCATTATGTAGTATTTAGAAAACCAAATCACTTTCAAACAACATTCTATTTGATTTATTGGTTTGAATGACCCAGATTAAAAATTGCTGTGTCACTGTATGCAAATTGTATCTGAGATCTGTATGGGTTTACCTGAAAAAAAAAACATTTTGCATGATTACTTTAAAAAACAAACTGAATCAAAACAAAACCAACCAATCAACCAACCAAAAGAAAACAAAAAAAGGAGACAAAACCTTGCAGGTTCTCATAAAACTGTTTCAGAGCATCAAGCACACCTTGCTAAATGAAATTTCCATGCATAAACAGCATGTTCATTTTTCATACCTCAGTATTTAATTACTCTGTGATAATGGTGGAAACAATGGGAGAGGATGACAGTACTTTGCGCAAGACAAAGACAACATTTTTCATTAAAAATAAAAATGTCCATTCTGCACAGGAAAATGTTTTTTGTTTAACATACAGATTTAATTAAAACACCACTAACAATTTTTAACACTGACCATAAATGGATCTAATAGTTGGTTTATAGAACATGGAATGTCTCATTAAAATGCGCAAGATGCACTGCAAATCTGTTAATTTAAGTTTTTTGACTTATCACCCTTTTCCTGTTGCTTCTTTAATTTTTAGCAGTACTGAGCATGATATTTTATCTGCTTTGCCACTGGCACTTACTCAGAGCAGGAATGGAATCCAAACAGCCTCATCTTCCTATTGCTGGCACTAACAACATGTGTTTACCTAACATCAGATCTTCAACAATAACAATAATATTACATTTATTTTATATTCAGAGCTTGCCTGCTTTCCTGGTTCTTCAGTTGGAGGTTTATTTTTTCACTCTGCATCTTTAATTTTATAGCCAGTCATTTTCATGTCTGCAAATATTATTTTTCTTCAGCATTTTTGTTGATCAGTGTTATGACATTGTGCGATTTACTTCTTTTTTATTGCTTGTATTGCAACCCTTAGAACCTTTCACCTTATCTCTATGGTTATGGCATCCTACTGTGTTTGCAGCACTTTGCTATTTAAAATACTCTGGCTGTTGCCTGGTACTGCGTCTGAAAACTTTCCCTACTTTGGAACAAGTTGTAAGACCAACTTTATAGTAACAATAAAATTTGTTTATTTTTCTTTTAATTACAATATATGCTTTTCTCTCTGAACAGATTTGTTGAATATAATTAAAACAAAGAACAATCTAACCCCAAGCAAACTGAAAGCTCATTTATATTTTAGTGTTGTTTGCTGTGTATTTGAAGGGAGTGGGGGAAGGAAAAAAGAAGCAGGGCAATTAGCAAAGGGGAGTGAGAGGAATAACTGACTAAGATATAAAAGGCAATGAAGACAATTAAGTTGTTAACAACAAATCACCCACCTATCAACCTACTAGGTCTATTTCTCCAGTACTTACTACTTAAAAACAAAAAACAAACCAAATCAGCCAAACAAACAAAAAAACCCCAACAGACTGGTTTTATTGAACCTGACTTCAAAAATAACAAAAGCTACTGGATCAGAGAATGTGGTATTAAAATATATTCCATAAAATGTTTAAAACAGAGGTCTAACGTCTTTGACAGGATCAGAAGGCATTAGCAGTGGGAGCAGATAGATGGGATCAAGAGGCAAAGGATATGCTGGGAAGAGCATCTGAAAGGGGCTGGGGTGTGCTCCTGTGAGAGTGGTGGTGGCTCCATGCGTTGACCTCAGCAAACGAGAAGAGGATGCTGCCTGCCAAGCTGTGGACAGGCAGCTCGTCTCAGAGGAGAGCTGGAAAAGGGTGTGGGGACCAGATTTCTCTCAAGGCACGTAGTAATTTGTGGTTCAGGAAATGGATGTGATTTCTCCAAGCAATTTGACTGAACTGCCCCAGCTCAAATTACTCTGCCCAGGTAACATTTCTTTATGCAGCATATTTTTATGGCAATGACAGACAGAGAAACTCTGCTGCTTTAGTGAAGTTCTTCATTCAGTGTAAGAAGACACGGACTTCTTGAGGCCCCTTAGCAGCACATAATTGAAATCCGAAATATAGAGATAACACAGGGGAAAAAAATAAACTACTTCATTACGTTAATAGGAATTTGTCCCTTGACTGCAAATAATGCAGCTGTCTTGTCAAACCTCTGGATGAGTTTGAAGAAGGGTACATAGTAAGGCACACTTTCACTGACCATGGCAAGTATCTGTAAAAGTGCAGTTTATTTTCTGTTTAAAAGACAACAGGCCACAGATGCTGGTATCTCCCCAGGGACGTGGTTAAGGACATATAGACTTGCTATGAGGAGTTACTACAACTAAAGAACAAAATTTAGTTCCAGACACATAGCTTCCCAGATTGTAAGGCCTCCAGCATAATACAAAATGTTAGACTTCCCAAATTAAATACTGCTTAAACTAGGACCTATCTTACGTATATATAAAAAAAAAAAAAAATCATCCTTCATTTGAAGGAAAAAAACATCCAGTAAAACTACCACAATATTTTGCATTTAGTTCCAGTTGTTAATTACTTTGATAAAAAAAATTGCCAAAAAAAAAAAAAAAATCTTGTCAAACTTTGTCTGACTGTAAATCCTAGTACATTATATTATATCTTTATTAAATAAATGTACTCCATTGTCAAAATTTTGTTTTCTGTACAGGTGCTTTCTAAATAAGGATAAAGTTACCCTTTGCCTTTCTCCTGGCTCGTGTTGCTTGTGTATAGTGGTGTTTTTGACTGACACCAATATGAAAGTAGAAGATAAAACTCTAGAGAAAGTGTAAAGCCTAAAGAAAAGAGGACTCAGTTTTATGGGGAAAAAGTCCTCTAACTGCAGGATTGGATAAGAAACCTTAGAAAGTTGCAGGCCTTGAATGTGACTGAGACCAGAGGCTGTTCTGAGCAGGCAAAATAACCTGATATTTCTCATATACACCGTTTTATAAAGACCTCATTTAGATGAAGTAAGCATAGATCAATTTAAACAGAAGATATTGGATAAAAGCTAGTTAGTGAGGAAGAGCTCATCAAGACACATTAATGAAATTAGGGTAAGCAATAGAATATAATACCCTGAATTCATTGGGCAGCTCAGCCCCACCCAGCCGCTCGCTCACTCCCCCTTGGTGGGATGGGGGAGAGAATCAAAACAGTAAAAATTAGAAAACTCATGGGTTGAGATAAAGACAGTTTAAGAGGTAAAGCAAGAGCTGCACATGCAAGCAAAGCAAAACAAGGAATTCATTCACTACTTCCCATTGGCAGGCAGGTGTTCAGCCATCTCCAGGAAAACAGGGCTCCATCACATGTAATAGTTGCTTGGGAAGACAGACGCCATCACTCCAAATGTCCCCCACTTCCTCCTTCTTCCCCCAGCTTTATATGCTGAGCATGACATCATACGGTGTAGAGTATCCCTTTGGTCAGCTGGGGTCAGCTGTCCCGGCTGTGTCCCCTCCCAGCTTCTTGTGCACCCCCAGCCTACTCGCTGGTGGGGTGGGGTGAGGAGCAGAAAAGGCCTTGGCTCTGTGTAAGCGCTGCTCAGCGATAATGAAAATGTCCCTGTGTTTCCAACACTGTTTTCAGCACAAATCCAAACCACAGCCCCATACAGGCTTCTATAAAGAAAATTAACTCTATCCCAGCCAAAACCAGTACATGTTTATAGAGAATCACAGAACCACAGGATAGCTGAGGCTGGGAGGGGCCTCAGGAGGTCTCTTGTCCAGTTCCTTGCCCAAAGCAGGGCTAGCTCTTGGGATCAGACCAGGCTGCTCAGGACCTGGTCCAGTCAGGGCTTGAAACCCTCCAAGGACAGAGGTGGCACAGTCTCTTGGGACAATCTGCTCTACTGCCTCGCAGATAAAAGTTTCTCCTTATATCCAGCCTGAACCTCTCTTGCTGCAACATGTTGTGCCTGTTGACTCTGACCCTCCCAGAAGCCCAGCTCTATCTCCTTCATGACCCCTCGTAGGTGCTGGAGATCTGTTAACTGCCCCTTCTCCAGGCTGACCTAGTCCAGCTCACCCAGGTGCTCCTCACAGGGCAAGTGCTCCAGCCCCCTCTGCCTTGGGGGCCCCCCACTGTGCTCCAGTTTGCCTGTGTCTTTGCTATGTTGGGGGGGGGCCAAAACTGTAGACAGTATCTAGACTCGCTGAGTGAGGAGTGCTGTACTTCTTTTAATGCAGCCTGGGATAGTGTTGGCTGCCTTCTCTGCCAAAGCACACTGCTGGCTCGTGTTCAGCCTGCCGTATGCTAGGACCCTCATGCCCTTTTCAGCAGATCTGCGCCACAGCTTGTCAGTCATGTATATGTTTCATGTATAGTTCTAATTTATGAGTATATAAATTAGTTATTGTGAGATAAAAGGGTGCTAAAGAATAACTTTTTTGGATTGTTTCCCAAGGTGACATTGCATCTTGCCAGATTTCATCTTGTTTCTGATGTAGTTATTTTGAGCTTGGAACTTGTCCTTGTGAGAACTAATATGCAGTGCTTTTAATAGAGAGCTATAACTCATCATTTGTTCAGTTCTGTTCAAAAGAAGTCTGTATATTGGTAATAAAATCAAAATTAAAGACAAAGCAAATTTCACTAAACAGACAGAAGAAACTAGTGAGGTAGTCATGAGAGTGTTTTGATCTAAGCCAAAATCCTTACAACATTGTCTTTCCTAGACAATTTTTTCTTTCTGAGTTATTGGTTCCTTTAAGTGCATTTGAAAATTGAGAATTGTGGGTAGGGATGTTTTAATACACATTGTTTATATTTATTGAGATTTTTTTTTTAGTTATTTAGCAGTTGTATTACATGACCAAATGTGTTTGCTCTTGGATTACAAGGTTTAGACGGTTCCCTCTTAGACTGCACTTCAGCTATTCATGACCTGCTTTTCTTGTTACATTACTCACTGAGATTTGAGTTTGTTTTCTTTTCTTATGCTAGGTAATGAAATAAGTTTTTACCTTCACATAATTTCTGAGATAGACTTCCATGTCTGCAGTGGAATGGAGTTGTGGTTTTGGTGGGGGTTTTTTTGTACGATTGAACATAGGTTTCCCTATGCTCTCCTCTAAGGTCCTCTTATTGTGTCTTCCTAGACGACACCATTCAGTTGTTATCGCTTTGTGATTTGTGAAAACCTTGCAGTGGAAGCATTTGTCACTTTGTTGATTGTCCTATCAATGCCAACAACTACGACAACCAAGGCTTTGAACCATTGAGATACAAGGAAATATATTTGCCATGTACTTGAAGTACAGCAGTAGGGCACAAAGCATTTGGAAAGCACAGGCCTTGCAAAACGATGCATGTTAATTGGCTGCATTACTCTGGATCACAAACTGCATCACCAATTCTTGCAAGGTCATAGCAACCAGAAATAGTTGGCTGAACTATGGGAAAAGGACTATACATTTTAAGCTTACCCCCAAAGCTATCGCATTTTCACCAAAAGAATCACTTGATAAAATTTGTTTGTTTTAACGTGATTTATCTAACACATGTGAAAGTTACAAAATGTTATGCCACTCTGCAGAGTGCAGCATGTTGCCTGAGGCTACCTCATGGAAACATGTCCTCCTCTCACTCCAAAAATTTACAGATGCCAAAAGTTCACCCACAGGGGCATCACCTGATTTGTAGTCTCCAATACAGCATGGGGAAACTGAGATAGTGGTCATGTGGGATGCTTCTCCCCCACAGTTACTCACCAAATGTTCGTAACAGAGCAAACTCAACAGTGAGAGGCAGTGTATTCTGCTGCAAACGCTACTATTTTTGAGACACTCAGTGCATTTCAAGTGCCAATCTCTGCTATAATGTGATCCTTACATGATGCTTGTACCACTCATATAGCTTGTTAAGGTGCTATTGGCAATCTAGGCACTCTTGTCGGATGACACTAGCATTTCCTAGCTGATAGACAAAGACCCGTCACATCTGTAGTCTTAGCATCATTCCTTTCCCTCATTCCTTTAATCTTAAAGACTTTTCCTCATCACAGAATACTTTTTTCTGATTACAGTACTCAGAGGATGAGTCCTACTCATCAGCTTCACTCCTCTTTAACAGAATTGTTAAGCCTCCAGTTACATTTATGACTGGTATCCAGATTTTAGATGTTTAAACTGAAGTGCAGAGTCTATGAAGAAGAAAGGTCTGATAGCTGTACAAGTGGTACTTGTAAAACCTTGTCCCAGCTTTCATGTTATTGTTGATACTGATGGTTTGATTAACTTGCTTCATTTGACAGTTCATCAACATTTGCTGAGTTCTTATCCTGCTGTTTTACACCAGGGGCTTTAAAAGCCTACTGTAAAGACACTGAAAAAAATGTTGCACCCAGATATCAGCCCTTGGTCATAGCAATAGATGTGGAATTTCAAGTAACGATATGCCTGGGGCTCCTGGAAATTGGGGGTATATTAACTTATTTGTTAACAACTCTTCTCACAAAAGGAAAAAGGAAGAACTGCTCCTGAGTGTCTTGATTAAGTACTTGACTTCCTTTTTCACATTTAAGAGGCAGTTGCATAATAAAATTTATGGTTCTTTTCCCCTTAAGAATCAGAAATTGAGAGCCCTTGCTGCAGAAATACTATCAACATGTGAAAGGAAGTTTACTACTCTCCTAGCTCTTTAATCCTAACAGTTGCTTAAATAATCTAAACCAGACGCAAGCATTACTGCAGAGAATAAGGGAGCTCTAGTGAATAATTGTGCACAGTGATGCCATCAACAAAATAAGCTTTGCAATTTTCCACAGAAGCTTACGTTCCCTAAGCACCAGTGGTCTCCTAGAGAACAATACCAATCCATCACACCAACATCTCTGCAAGTGCAGCTTTGGATTTTCTGTCTCACGGTCATTTTGAATTTATGTCCTTGCTCCTGAGATGCTACAACAGCTCCAAAACCACACACTATAAAACTTTGACATAGAAGAAATGTAGCCAACTTGGGTTACCCAGCATATGTTCAGTGTTCATGCAGGACACTTACAGGCAACCACCAAAGAGAGAAGGAGCATGAAAGGAGGAGACACGAGTGAGAAACATATCGGGGCAGGCAGTGGGATGCCAGCAGGAAGCATGCAGTGTCACAGTGCAGCTGTGTACGACCAGTGGTGCTTGTAAAGAAGGGGGGCACCCTGGGACATTACGGGGTGTTTAGGGTAAGGAAAGAAGGCAAGAAAGGGAGAGATCAAGGTGGTTTGGGGAGGAACAAGTGTGGGGAAATAGAGGGAAAGGGGATAAAAGGGGCCGGGGGGGTGTGAGCAGGGGCAGGTCAGTCTATGTGCCTGGTTGTGCCTGTGCCAGCCAGTGCAACCTTTCCTGTCTCCTAATTAGACTCTGTTTTGGATGGTTTTCCTGGGTGAGGGCTCCCTGTCCCATGTGCTTGGGTGTAGGAGGGCTGAGTACCCACCCTGCCATGGGGCCGGTGCTGTGGGACAGGGGCAGGCACCAGAGAGAGCCAGGGTGTGCAGGGTGTGGGTACGTGTGTGGGGGTGCACTTTTGTGTGTGTTTGTGTGTGTAAGGGGGGCTGTGCCAGCAGCTGGAGTGGGACTGCAGCCGGGGAAGCTTGCATGTACAGGTGCCAGTGACTTGGGATAAAGCCAGCTACTGGGTAGACTGAGTCCAGCTACTGGAGACACCCATATTGTATATATGTATAAACACGCATTTATTTTCTACTAACAGACCTTCATCCTGATCAGCCAGTGAGGGGAACAGGAAGAGACCTTTGGTGTGTTCATGTCCATGTGAGCTTGCCTGCCCATGTTGCTCTGTGTGGCTGGCTGTGCATCCATGTATATGTGCTGCATAGTGTGTGCGTATGTGCCTGCTGACAATACACGCTCAGTGGTGGGACCCTGGGTGCTGGCAATACATGCTCAGCCCCACTGCTGGCAGGACCCAGGGACATGGAGCTGTGGCAGCCTCGCCTCTGTCATGCTAACTGATTTGGCAACTTGTAACAAAAATAGTTTGAGAATGTTTTTCAGTCACTAATTTCACAGTTTAGCCAATGGGAAAAACAGGCAGTTCTCGATGTTTTACAGCTGATTACTGAAAATTGAACCAAGTCACACCTACAGGTGTTACAGCCATGGTTAAGACACTTGATCCAAATACAGTTTTAGATCTTATAGTTGGGTAGTTTTCACCCCTACACACAAGCAATTACTTTTTTCCATTCATCTGGCTGAAGGTGTTAGCAAAATTATACCTCTGCTTCCTTGGGTATTGAGTACATATTCTACTTGTTTACCCAGGGGATTTCTGAATATTTCTTCCATTTCCACTGTCAAATGAAACAAGCACAAATGAAATTGCCAAAATTCATGAGGCTTAGCCATAGAACTAGAGGAGGACAAGCTAGAGAAATTGAAAAACCTACCAGGGTCACCAAAACAAACAGGCCTCAAGTGTAATTCAGCAAAAGTGCAGCTGATAGTGAAGGGTTTTTTTTGGTATGCCACCTTGTAAAGGTGGCCAGAACATTAATCCTGTAAAAGGTAAATGTACTGGTGGTTGAACGTAAAAAATAATGTGCTGGTCGTTGAATGAGAGTTGTTTCACTTGTTACTTTCATGGTGAAAGAACTCTCATTCAACCACCTGTACATAATTTTTGGATGTTAATAGGTACTATTGAGAATTAACTCCCAATGGCACTGCCTCAGTGGAGCCTCTGCACCGGTTACAGGAAAAGCAGATTAAATGGCTAGGGGAAGAGAGGCACCCAAAAGCTCTAAATTACTTCAGCTGCAGGTACAGCCTAGGACATACATGGAAGTTTAGACTTGAAATTAAGGCTTTATTCTTATTGACCAGTGTGGAAAGTAAGTTTTCTCAGTGTGGGAGGAACACTTACTCATGATCATCAAACTTTTTGCGTTTCTGACTGGTCCAAACCAGACTGTGCAGCATAATACCCACACAGCCATGCAGTTTTTGCTATGAAATAAAAGATGGAGAAGAGTGAACCAGTACTTCGAATCACTACTCTCACGCACAGATGTGCCTGCAAACTAATGTTTTATAATGGCTCCAGTTATTGCATTCAAAAAAAGACGTACTGGATTTGACAGCCACACAATTTCACCCACACATCTGGAAGCACTTGAAGCATGCGTTACTCAGCTGTCCCAAGCTCAGCTCACCGTAGAACTGCTTTCCATCACCTGCACTTGAATATTTTCGCAGCAGTTGAATGCTTACTTTGTTTTCAGACTGTGCTTGGGAATGCAGTTCAATCACATAATTCTTGTCAACACAGGATGCTTGTGAGCCCACTTCTGAGGAGTCACTTCTATAAATTGATTCCTTTGTTGCAGTATATCTGTGACCTTACTAAACTGAAGAAACATGCCATGGTGAAAGAGCTAAAAGCTCATGGTACTGTATTCTATTTAAATAGATGACAAATCAGCTGGTAAGACAAGGGCTTAGGAAAACTTTAAACACAAATTTAAAATCCATAGAAGAGGCTGTATTATTGGAAACTCTCATGAAGGAAGCACAAGAAAATTAAACACCTAATTTAAAGACTGGGAAAAAGACAAAATAATTAAATATCTCCTTGTATGTATGAAGATGGTAGCTGAGGAAAGTAAAAACACCTGGCAAAGACGCTCCTTAGGTAAAATACAAACAAAGCTTCAGTTACTGCTGTTTGAAGGAAGATTCCTATATCTATATAGTATCAACTCAGTTTAGAAAGCAAATGCCATATTATGCTGATGACACCTTAACTGGAGGGCATCTAGGAAAAGACTTTTCAAAAGCTTTCTGTCTTGGGCTTCTGGCTTGAAAAGTATATGTGCAACGGTATGCCTTAATGGTTCTCCAAGCAAACCGTCAAGTTTAAAGAGAAAGTCCCCTTGATTTCTCAGAGATATGAAGAATGACAGAATGCTTTCAAATTTATTTTGTGGGTCCATTGGTAGAAAACCCTAAAGGAAATTAATTTTGACTTGTAATTGTAGGTTCCCTCCCTCAGTACTCTGAAGTAAGGCAGAAACATTTCTTTTGCAGCGGACTGCTGAGCAAGCCACAGCTGCAGTCATGGTGGAAGAGGCTTTTTTCTCTCTAGATATTCCCAGCAAAGATTGAATCTGACAGCTGTTCTGAGAATATTCAAAGATGTTAAGAGTTCAACAACAAAAAAATACATTTCTTATGAACTTAGCCATCAGGCATAGTAGAATAAATGAAACAGATGATTAAAACAATACTAGGGAAGTTACAAGATGACAAAGGAATAATTGGGATTTGATAATTCCTTTAGTTCCAACAGTTCTTCAAACCTCCCTACCTACTAACAGAAAGTCCCTTTGAGGTGACGATAGGCTGAAGTATACACATGCCAGAACATCTGATGTGGAATACTAGTGCTGTCAGATACAGGGGGTAAATCATTATGCAAACATTATGTAAATTTCTGAATCAGGTACATTTGTAAGTAGCTACTAAATTACAGAAATCCAAAACTAGAGCAAAAGCTTGTTTTGACAAATTTCAGAGAGAGAATACCTGGGAGGGTGGAGATCTGGGAATGCAATTAGCCTATGCAAATCCTGAACATAGGCTGTGTCACAAATGCAATGGGCTGTAACCAAACTACAGGCAAGGTCAACTCTTTTGCAAATTAAAGTTATTGGAGAGAAAAAAGCAATAGATAAATTTTACCATTCAAGCCAGCTGAAACTGTGCAAGCAAGGAAATTCTTTAGAACTGTGCAGACCCATCTCTGGTGTATTCATGCAAAGATGGAACTGGGAAGAAAGGTTAATTTTTACCTCTTCCTTCTCAGTGATTTTTAGAGAGCTGATTTTGTCTCCATAGAAGTTCTTGCAAAATGGAGACTAAAATTTAGAATTGCTGCAATTATCAACATAAGAAGAAAAAGAACAGAAGTTTTTAATTCATAATGATACTATTTCGGGAGTGCACTGTTTAATTAAATTTATAGCACTAAAGGCCTAAGTCCCATTATAAAGGTGATTTAAAGAAACCCACGTTGACCCCAAGATATGAGCTGAGAACAAGAGAAAGTCAAATCCTTGATCCAGAGAAACCAAAGCATTCCAGAGAATTGACTTTAAAATAACTCTACTGAAATATTACTCATAGAATTCTAGGAATTATTCAGGGTGATGTAACTGTCTGAAAAAATTACAGAAGTAGTATAATCTTGTAAACATAATAGAAATAAAAGAGTCTGAAAACTGAAATTCTCTTAGTTTTCAAGATGTTAAGAAATATTAATAAGTGACTGGCCTCTTAGGGTTAACTGTCCTCAAGATTCAGCTGCTGAGCTGGAAGGGTGTGAAGGTCTTGTTGCCTCTGCAGCTGGGAAACTCAGTCTGAGTTCAGTGCCAGAATACTTTTCCAGGGGAGAGCTCATCTTTTACTGTGTAATTACTAACAAAAACGGGAATTAATAGGTATACAAGTGGATGTACTTAATTTATCGTCATGTTTCTGGGCAGCCCAGGGTTAACCCTTACACTAATTTACAGGTTTTGTTGTTACCTAAGCCACTCTGATCTTGTTCTGTGGTCAGCTCTCACTATCATTTCTTCTTCTGTTTCTTGCCTACAACCTGGTCCTTGATTTCTCTTCTATGCAATCTCTTTAGTTTGGATCATAAGCAGAAAGGAAACTTATCCTGAAGAATACAAATTAGAACTTCCAAGAACTGAGTATATACGCGGGAGTGGGAGACGTTAATCATGTTCTTCTGGAAGAAGACTATCTGTAGTACTCTCTGTGATTGAAGGAATTACAGGGCCAACTACAAAACCAGTTTGAAATGTTATGGTATCCTCTTCAAAGAGGCACTTGAACCTGTAAATATAATTTTCTGGATGACTAAAGCAGTGTCTCCTGGAACACCACAATTTGGATTTGAAGTGGCAGTGCCTACCTGTGGTCTGCAGGAAGACACGGGCAGGAGAAAACCGAAGAATCTCTGCCATCATCACTTGTAATGTGCCCAACAAACATAAGTGCATTACTTCAATAGGAAGAGTAATATGTAATGGAAACAGTGTTTGCTGGTTACTAAAGTTTTTGTAATTTTTGAAAGGTTGAGCTCTGTCTCATGTCCCTCCCAGTTTTCAACTCGTTTCCTATAAACCTAATAAAGAAAAAAGGACCAGCTTAAAACTGAAAAATGCTATCTTAAAGGGAAAGACCTTAGCTCTTCTGGAAAGGAAAAAAAAAGGTAAATTAGACTTAAAGCAGTCCTTTAACTGGAACAAGACAAGAAATCCTGGAAAGTTACAAGCCTGAAATGTGGTACAAAACAGTGTTTATTTTGACTGGACAAAGTTAAATTGTAAGCATAAGCATAAAACATTGGCATTAGATTTTAGCTATGAAGGTGTTAATAAAATTGTAAAGACTAATAATATAGTACTGTATGAGTGACTGGCACCCTAACCATTCAATGAGTTAATATGAAATTCAGTATTCTAAACTAAAAGAGTGTTACAGAATAGATTTTTATAACAGTTTCCCAAGGTGACATTGACTCCTGCTTGCCGCACACCTTGTTTCCAACAAGTGATCTGATTACTGTTGTAGTGATCACTTGTCTGCATTGTATAATTTTGATTCTTTTAACAGAAAAATTAAGTACGATAGCTCATAGCTTGACTTTTTCAAAACACTTCAAAACACATTTTAACTTTGATAACTTTGCCTGTGAATGTTTAGAGAGATGAATCTAACAACAAACAAGCCGAGAAAAGAAATACTTTGAACTTTATCAAATGGGAAAACTATGGGGATTTGTCTCCACGAGATGTACTCTCCAACCCCTAAGTACTCTCTTCTCTCTGTTTGGATTCTCCCTGGGTGATCACAATTCTCCTAAAATTACCCTCAGCAAGTTTGCAGATGATACCAAGCTGGGCGGGAGTGTCGATCTGCTCGAGGGAAGGAAGGCCCTGCAGAGGGATCTGGATAGGCTGGATCGATGGGCCGAGGCCAACTGTATGAGGTTTAACAAGGCCAAGTGCCGGGTCCTGCACTTGGGTCACAACAACCCCATGCAACGCTACAGGCTTGGGGAAGAGTGGCTGGAAAGGTGCCCAGCAGAAAAGGACCTGGGGGTGCTGGTGGACAGCCAGCTGAACATGAGCTGGCAGTGTGCCCAGGTGGCCAAGAAGGCCAACGGCATCCTGGCTTGTTTTAGGAATAGTGTGACCAGCAGGAGTAGGGAAGTGATCGTGCCCCTGCACTCGGCACTGGTGCGGCCGCACCTCGAATACTGTGTTCAGTTTTGGGCCCATCAGTACAAGAAGGACACTGAGGTGCTGGAGTGTGTCCAGAGAAGGGGAACGAAGCTGGTGAAGGGTCTAGAAAACAAGTCTTATGAGGAGCGGCTGAGAGAACTGGGGTTGTTTAGTCTGGAGAAGAGGAGGCTGAGGGGAGACCTTATCGCTCTCTACAACTACCTGAAAGGAAGTTGTAGTGAAGTGGGTCTTGGACTCTTTTCCCAAGAAACTAGTGATAGGACGAGAGAAAATGGCCTCAAGTTGCGCCAGGGGAGGTTTAGATTGGACATCAGGAAGAATTTCTTTACTGAAAGAGTGGTTAAATATTGGAAGAGGCTGCCGAGAGAGGTGGTGGAGTCGTCAACCCTGGAGGCGTTCAAAAAGAGGTGTAGACGTGGCACTCCAGGGCCTAGTTTAGGAGTCATGGTGGTGTTAGTTAATGGTTGTACTTGATGATCTTAGAGGTCTTTTCCAACCTTAATGATTCTATGATTCTAAAAGTGTTGAAATGAGACAAGGGTGTAGACTTTCCATTCATGGGGACACCAGCACAAAGTCAGCAGTAAGTAGCCTCAATTTTTCCCCAGTAGTCTCTCTTGTGCTTACGTGCACAGAGTTATCCATCATGCAGCCCAAAGCCCTGTTCAGAGTCACTGCTCCCCAGATGATCTCCTCCAAGCTCTAAGCACACTTTAGTCTTTGACTGAAGATATATGACTTTTTTTTGCCTGTATTAGAGCGAATGCTATTTGCTTGTAACCCACTTACTAAGTGAGCTGTGTCCTTCCTTGAGAGGAATGTTTGACCTGCTACACTCATTTGAAATCTGGCTTCTGCAAAATGAGTTGCACTTAATCATGATGCCAACAAGCAGTAGGAAATTGATGACACATTTTTTTTCCTAGGATCTTGTGCAGCTGGATACAAGTTCAATCAAAGTCAACAAGCCTTGAATAAAAAGGATGAGAAATTCTTCATTTAAATGAACTCTGCTTCATATTTACTTGGCTTTTTGGTCTTTGTGAACTCCTGAGCCTCAAGAATAATGCTGTAAACCTGTGTGCACTTAGTATTATTACCACGTGAGAACAAAAGGCATGTTCCTCACATACTTCCCTTAGCTTTCCCACAATTACAAAAATAGTTCTCAGTCAGCTCCTGATCAAAGCTGATTGAAGAAAAAAAAAGTCATAAAATTTTAAAATGTTTAATTTCAGAGATAACTGCACATTTTTTGGATGAGAGAGAAGCCTTTGACTGCAGAGTAATTTGTTTATTTAGTTAAGCCGGCATTGTTACGTGCGTACATTTGATGGGATATAACTACAGCAGTTCTCTGTCTTGAGTCCATGTATTTTAGCAGTCCATGCACACTTCTTTCTGCCTGACAGTCTTGCAGTGTCTGCTTAAATGAAGTAGGTGCTCATTGTTCCTTGTTCCTTTCTTCTTTTTGGCAGAGAGCTGCTTCTTGAAACCTCTATGTTCTTGTGGGTTTTTTTGTTGTTTTGGTTTTTGTTTATTTTGTTGTTTTGTTTTGTTTTTCTCTGTAGTTCTTAAGGCCTGGGAACATGTTTTATCAATTGACAATAAAACTAAATAAATGGGTTTCTTCCTCTGATGTTGTAAGAAAGGACTAACCCAAGCTCAATATATTGGAATGACATCTTTGTTCTTGGGTAGCATAGGAGCACAGTGTATTTCTTTGTTACACAAGTAATCGGCTAGATAAGGTGAATTTCACACAATACTGTTCCCCATTCCATCTTGGCTTGAGAAAAATTCCTGTTACTTTTCTAATTGTAGTGGTCAAAGGAAGTATTATGTATATGCAATGATATAAAATTGTCATGGAAGGAATCAAACCCCATTATTTTTCACAAAATCAAAAAGCAGAGGAAACTCAGAAATAACAGATGCCAGAAAGTAACTTGTCTGTGCAGTCTGCATTCAGCTCTCTTTATTACATCCCTCTTATTTGCACAATCACATTTACACAGGATCTGCCTCATGCAGGGCCCAGAAAGGGTAGTGCTCACTAATAAGCAGCTGTTCACATACCTGTTTCTTCCTGATTGTTCCATGTGTTTTCTCAAGTCTTAGTTACTGATGACCAGTAAAACCTGTATAAAATTAGCCCTTGGCCCTTTGCTTAAGGCCTTTTTCTTATAGTGCCCAGAACTAGTATATTTAATTTTTTCACAGAATGAGTTTTTATTCTATAAAATGATGGAACAATATACAACATGTTCTATATTCAACCCATTAATTAATTCTAATTACCTTTGTTTGTGAACTAACTTTTTGCCTTTGTAAAACAGGGTGTCCAAGCTGAGATAGGGTACATGTCAAATATTGATGATAGGTTCCATTTAACATGCCCTAGGGTATCTTGACCGGTCTTCAGATGCTGTTACAGAGTGGGAGCAAGTCTCACATGGGTCCTACGTCCTGTCTACTAGCCCACTGTGCATTTCTTGGATACCTTGTGGCACCTCAGATGCCATAGACAACAATGTTTAAGCAAATGATGTTAATCACCTAGTCAATGTATTCACTTCAGTCTTAAAATTATTCAGTGTACCCCGATGTTGACACTGGCACAAATATCTTCCTTCCAGAAGTAAGTATTTTTGTACCAAGCCTATATAATACACTAGAAAAACTCTATCAATGGATTAAATTCAATGCTGGACACATGCAGACATGTCATGTCATCATGTGATACAATTGTTGGAAATTTCCATATGCTTTTTTGCCCCATAGATGATTCCTTCTGTTCCTTCCAGCCTATGTAGGTACAACTTCAATATCTTCTCCATTACAACCTCCAACCTTGTTATCATCACATGATCAGTTTTGCTTCCCATTTCTCACACTTTTTTATCTCAGTCCTTGGCTTGTTGCCCCTCCTGTACTAGTTTCCTATAAATGTCACATCATTCCTAATCCAAACTCTGTCTCAGATGCCATTCCCATTTTTTCAGTTCTCCTCCCACTAAAATCCATTTTCTCTCTCCTGGTGTTCCACCTGACCTTACCTCCAAATATCCTTTTTTCTCACTACCTTCTAGTCTTAGACTAATTTCTAGGTTCCTCTTTAATCTCTCTGTCTTCCTTCAGACTTCCACAAGTCTTTTATTAAATGCTGTCCTCAGTTATTGCCAGTTCTGCTGTCATCTTTTCTCCTTGTTCCTCTAACTCCATCCTCTTTCAAATTACCTTTGCTTTTATCTGACCTAATTCTCAGTGTTTTCATTCAGTCTTTCCTAATCTCTTCCCAGTATGTAGAAACTCAAATTTGTGATCAGCCTGCCTCCATCAACTATATGTTCTTTGTCCAACTGCTCTCAACATTTCAGCAACCTCTTTTATATTTTCATGCTGAGTAGTGTCTCCACTTTTCTATTGGTTTATTTGGTTTCTGACCTGCATCTTATCTTGTTATTCAAATCAATAGCCTCTTCTTCCTCATATGTTGATTACAGAATGACGGCTGCTGTGAAAACATGGTAGGAACATTACTTTTAGTTGTTTTGTCGGCCGCTGGATTCCAGATCTTTAAGACCAGAGCACAAAAAGCCATACTTAGACAACACATGAAACCTGCACAGTGTGAATGAACTCTTTCAAATGTATGAATGAGATTAAACAAACCTTTATTAAGCACAAGAAATTTGATTTTTCAAGACTTTGTAAATTAGCTAGATTTGTGTAGATTTCCATAGATTTACAGTAACATAAATTAACCTCCCTGCCTAAAGTCAAACTGTTTTTCTGAAGACAAGGAACTTGAGGACAGGAGTTTTCTGCATAATATAATTTCTGTGCAGCATAATTTGAGAACTAATAGGACTTCAGATTTGTATAAAAGCAATTTTACCAGACTAACTCAGACTATTCTGTATAAATCTAAAAATTTAATAATTTTCTACACCTATACACACAATACAGTAAGCCTGATGCAGGATGCAGATATCTAACACCATGCAGAATACAGAAAAGTCAGACTCTCATTAGACGCTATGGCCCAACACCATTTCAGTTATGACTTATTTCACATGCTACAGACACAATGGAAAATTTAAACTTGGTCACAGTTCAGATGGCAGAATATCAAGGAGAATTCTTAATCAATGGGAAGAGTTGTAGTGACTAGGCTCATCAAAATTTTATTTGTATGCCCTTATCCAAAGTCCATTGACTTTGTTAAGAGTCTATTGACTTCTGTGTCCTTTAAAAGGGGTTTAAGTGCCTCTTTCTGTGAGATTACTGCAGAATATTGAGCTCCCTCATGGTAAACTGTTTGATCTTTCCTCGAACAGAGCATTGTTCTGTTTGATATATAACATTTCAACTGAAAATGAAAATCTCAAACACCTAAAACATAGCAGCATTATTTTAAAGCAAAAACAATATTCAAATTAATTCATTAATGCAAAAGTTAAATTTTAACTTGTGCATGGCATTTTGAAAGAACTTGGTCAATGTTAATATCTGTCAATTTCAGATAAATAAATCATTTCTGAATTCCAGATTTTCACCTGGGAGCTTTATAATGATTGTCATATTACACGAGAGCTCACTTCAAGATGAACTGATTACATTTCTATTTAACTATTATATTCAAGACTGTATAGACACGGCTCAGCTAGCTGAAATAAATTTGTATGCATAGCGCTAGATAGATACAAATTCTCTATAAGCATTCTGCATAAATGGGTTTGTATGTTGGCAAGCAGAAGATAAATATAGTTGAGCTAATAGGATCAGTTGCCACAGCTCCCATTGGCCTTCTGACCTTAAGATACAGCTGAGTTAAGAGGCCCTAACTACTGCCACTCCTCTTCATCTATATCCGTTATGTCAACAAAATAGATACATATAATCAAAGAGCTCCTACACCACTGACTGGATATGAGGTATTCTTTTTGTGGTTCCATGTGATAAACTAAAACCCAAATCCACCATGAAAAAACAGTCACAGCGCTAAGAAAAGGGCCACAATCTATAAATACAGACATTTAATAACCATATAAAACATTTTTGTAAATGAAATTCAAAACATCTATTTCCTCTGACTTCTCCTTTTTATTTTTATTTTTGTACTTTTAGCAGGAAAGTCAATGAAGATCTTATTGACAGGGTAGGTAGCGTGCACTCCAATAAACAATTTTTCAGGTTCATTAGATACCTGAGAGATAATATTGAGACATTTAGTAATAACAAGTCTCATTCTTCTTATTATATGATTATAATTTACTTATTGTATGATACATGATAGAATGATATTTTAAAGTACTATAGTTCCCAAGAACCATTTATATATAAAAATGACTAAATTCTTCAGCCTTGATTGAAAATCCCCCCTCAGCCCAGGAGGATTCTTGAAACTAAATACACATACCTAAATGTTTTCTTTACATTGTGTAACATAAAGTCAAAATTGGCATTTACATAATTCTGATCTTATTTTGGCATGAATGGATGGACTATTTGGTATTGTGTTATATAGAATTTTTTCTGAACTGGTGTTGTCGTCCTCATGATGTTGAAAGACTGAAGTTGCTATAGCCTTTCAAAAAGAACATGTTGGGGACATGTGTGATAGGCACATGAATTGAGGGTAATATGTGAATTAGAGAGGCTTGAGCTGGTAAGGCATGAAGGAATGAATGTGTAACAACCAGCACACTTGAGAGCAATTCCTCCAAAATGCAGGCCTGACCTAAGGTCCTGCAGGGTGAGATTTCAGCAAGAAGTGAACACATTCTGTTCAGAAGCTTCAGCGTGCACTCAAGCAGCACTGCTGCTGACATACAGACGTAATGTGTTGTCTGAGAGAGNGCTTTAAAATATTCTAGCTGTATCAACCTTTAGTATTTAAATTAAAAATTGAAAAGCAACTAGGTTGCAAGTGTGAGTAAAGAAATTGTGCAGAAATTAAAAATGTTTCTCATACAGTGTTCACCTACCTAAGCAAAAGTGCAAAATACTAAGAGCCTGAAAATCTATGTATGTATTCAGAAATGCTTCCTCTCTAAAGCATAAATGATAATATTTTGCTAGCTCATTTTTAAACTCATTTTTCACAACTAACACCAGCTTCTATCTATGCACATATGGAGGAATACGGGCACTGAGCCTGGCTATGTTAGACCATATGAGCATTTCTGATAACTGTGCTATCACTGATGTGCTTGTGAAGGTTTCAAAGTCCGCACATATTATAACCATAACATTACAGTCCTGGGATTTGG
>WAAD01025772.1:0-12768 GCA_013389945.1 Fregata magnificens | reverse complement strand
TTTGGCTAGGATCTCTCACCACACTTGAATATAAGCTTACAGGATGCTAAAGCAAGGGAAAAAACCTCTACCTTTTCTAAAGCTATTTAATGTTCTGGACAGCAAGTGGTGCTGCTGTACATAGAATAAAGAATGGTTCAAAAACAAAGAGAAAGAAGAAAATCCATATTGAGACATTATTGTCCTCTGTCTCAGGTAGAATGCATGTCTGAAACACAGTTATAGTGATATATATCTAGAATACCACTAGCATATCGGCATGTAAACTCCTTGTGTATCATGCCCTTAAAGGTATTAAGGAAATTCTGACCAGAAAAACAAAAATAAATTAATTTTTTGTCTAAGTTACTTCAAAATTTTAAGTTATCCACAACTGACCTGTTAATTTTTAGTGTTTCTTATGTTAATCCGTGTTATCTGCAAAATCTTAAGCAGCAACTGGGAGATCTTAATTAAATTCACCAGCTTACAGTTTCATTTGGCAGAAAACCTGCTTCAATGGTGAAAAACTAATAATAATTATATATATTTTAAAACTTAGCTAGATTTTAGTAGTAATAGTTCAAACTATTACTTGTACTTGACTACTTTTAATATCGGTAAAATTGGTAAATTGGAAAAAAATTTCTGGTATTTGTATAAATGATTGATTAAGATTTGAAACAGCTTTGTCTTCTCTTTTGTTGTATGCAAACTTCTTACGGTCATAGAACATTGGATCAAGAATTAAATGTGTGTATATATATACTGAATTACCCAGGGTACCCAGGGGAACTGCTTCAGTAGCATCAAAAACATTTTCATACAAAAATATGTCCTATTAATCATCCACAATATTTTCGTGTCTTGCTATTCCATACATTTACCTAGGAAGATATCAAGTTCCTACCTGCAAGAGTTGTTATTTGACTGTTATTTGATATAGACACAGCTAAAAAGAAACAACACATTTTTTTGTTATACTGCCCAGCCAAATAATGACCTGGATGATGACATCCCAACTGTCTAAAAATGGCATTTCTGCACACTCACGTGTATTTTGGTCTATGTTATTTCCACACAGTAAGTTTTGGGGTTTTTTATTCTACCTTTTTTTTAAATCTAACAAAAATGACAAATTATCTGGGGAATGGAACATGGAGCATAGACAAAAGCTGTGACCCTTACATTTTAGTACTCTCTTCAGATCCATGTTGTCTGCTGCGTAAGGCCACCATAATGAATTTTTTGCCTCTGGAAGTTTGTACAGATGGAGCCCTTTCAAAAACAATGGTGAAAGAAATGTGAATAGGATTTCAATTTTTTATGGAGACTTGATGCAGAGCCATTGGGCACTGAAAGTTCAAATGGAAAACATGACAACAGTGAAATTTCAGGGGAGATTACATCCTAATGATGGGGGCCTCTTCCTGTTTTCTTTTCCATTGGACTAGGCACTGGTTACCAGAGCAGCAGCTAGAGAAGCTGTATGGTACCAGTTTCCAAGCCAGAGATCATAACCCTTATGTCTGAAACTTATAAGTAGAAATGGAAAAAAGATTATTGTCTTTGAACTGTGCCCAAAGATGCATAGAAAAGTATAACACTGAACCTGTAGGAGCAGAAAAGATTAGGAATCACTTCTGTAAAGCATGATAGTTAGCCTCTAGATCTGTCCGTCTGCACTATTTCTTTGCATAGCAAAACAGTTTTTTAACTGGAAGTTGTGCATTTTCCTTGTGTGGTGTAGAGCAGGCATAGAAGAAGTTGTCCTTGTTGAGTACTCCCTAAACTTCAACTTTTGGGACATTGTCCTGAGGATGTACTCACATATTCTGCCTGACTGTCCACATTATAGGACTCTCCTGCCTTATCGTTCTACCAGAGTCTGAAAAAGGGATGTAGCCCCAACTGCTCTGCAGTTACTGCTTTCGTTCCATGCTTCCTGATTTTCCCCTTTAGGATTGCTTTCATGACTGTATGCCAGTCTAGCAGGGCAAGAGGCCAAAGTGAATCCTTCAGGTTAAATCCTTTATCTGTTAGTTATTCATCCAATAATAACACAGATCCCTGTCTTTTCTTGGATGTAACCCTCCTGGGTTACAGTAAGAGGGACTAGTTAAAAGAGATGAATACATAAAAGAAAGAAAGCATCAGCAGATCAGACCTGTGAGAAAAAATACAAAACTATATAGAATTGCTGCATTATAGATAGATTGGGCTTATTGTTAATACGCTTTCATTTCTAGATGATATACTATATTATATTTTCAGAGAAGAAGGATGAAATATCCCATTTTGTCAAGATGCAAGGTTTGAACAGAAAATATCTCCCAGGGATGTTTAGGTATGTTGGTTGAATGAGCAGATAATCAAATGGAAGAAACATTTCATAACCAAAATATAAACAGAAATGACCAAAGTTGACTGCTGAGTCTTTTCATGAATAAATTACAGTCAAAGTGAATTTTTTACTGAGCAGGCAATCCCTAATCAGTTTTCACTATAATAGCTTGTGCCTCATTTTATTTGCTGAATTCTGCTTGTCTTCCATTTGAATTTGGACTATGAACCCTCCCACTAAGAAATAAATAATGAAATTGGTAATGAATAGTGGGAGTGCTTCCTGTTCAGTATTTATTCTTATTGAATTGTTGTCACAATATTACTATGATTTTTCCAAGTACTTTTTTAGGAGTAAGAAAAACAATTATTCTAGGTAAATAATGTTAGTGGTCATCTCCCTCTCTTTCTAATATATTGCTAACGTGCTGCAAGATACAATACCTCACAAAACTCTGTCCTGAGGCAGAAAGTGCCTCATTCAAAGTTATTTTGACCATCAATGACTAAGGTAGACCCTACCTATAATTTATCACAGAAAACTGCAAGGAGTAACAGTAGCTTAGGATAGTTTTGACCAACGTTTATGTGTTGGAAGCTTCTGCTTTTCCTCCAACCCAATCCCAAAATGCCAGAAGGAACAAATCCCTCTGGAATGAAATAGCAGGAAACTTACACATGACTCCTTCACTTGTTTCCTTCAGATGGGTTAATCATTTCTCTGCTGTTAAGGGAGAAATAGCACACAACAGTCAGCATAAATCCAGAAAACAGTTTCAGTCCCAGGGGGAAAATTCTTTCAACTTGTGTACTATGGAGTAGGAACCATTAATACAACAGGTGAGAGGAAGCAGCACAAAAGCCCCTGAGCATCGCAGTGAAAGGCTTCAGTCAAACACCATGTTTCATACAACTGCCCAACAGATGCTCCGGTAACTCAGATTGTGGCACCCCTGAGAATCACAAACAGTTTATCTTTTCCCCCTTTGAAAGAAATATATATAGGACTCATTACCCAGGCTTCGGTTAAAGAACCTCATTAGCTTCCTCCCTCTTCATCTCCTTTCTCCCACTGTCCCTCTTACCCAAAGATATATGGATACCTATATGTTTTGGCTATTCCTGCCACTAGCCTAAGGATCAGGCTGGGTAGATTTACCTAACCTTTTTTAAATGGTGTTTGGAAGAGAAAGAGTATTGAACAAAGGCGTAATTGTCATTGCAAGATCAACAAACAGTCATAGTGATAGATTGCAGTAGTTTACAGGATAAGGAGAAAGCTAAAATGCAATTTAAATCAAATTCTTTAAGCTCACCCCTCAAAGGAAAAAGAGAAAAAGAGTGAGAGAAAGCAGGAATATTACACTAAATTGGGACTAAAACTTGTTAATTAAAGGGAAAAAAATGGGGGAAAATGCGAGAGAGTAACAGAAACTGAGCTGGACTTCCACATGAAGAAGGGTAAAATAACATATTTAATTGTTATTTTAGCTTATTGAAAGACCGCTATAAATAACCATACTGTGTATCTGTTGTGAAGATGCCTGCCCTACTGACTCACAGCATTAATGCTTCTCAAATCTCTCCACTCTTATCTTCTTGAGTGCTGTGGATTTTAACAACATAGAAATTGCAAGCAGAATGATGCTGTTTCCTCAGAAAGTATTGAGCTGTGAGTGACTAACGTGCTCTGGTCTAAGGTAGCCACAAGTTACATCCCTTAGTGTAGTTTGTTTCAGTAATCACATGTATCTTGACCACAGATGCACTATTTACTCTAGCTAAATTCCAAAAAAATCTGAAGATGAAAGAAGGCACTTGATCACGTAACCTGAGCACCTGCACCATACAGACTATGGAATTCCACTCAAAAGTTTAGGAATCAGATTCATTATTTCTGGTGGAGCTAGTGTGGACCATATGATTTGCTCTGGAGATCTGAAGGAGTGGAGAAGTGAGTGAACCTTTTGATCAAGTATTCTGTGGTTAAGGTACCTTCACTATTTACCATTCACAGCTTCATTTCAGAATTCAAATAGAGCCACTCTTTGATGACAGATGGAAATAATAGTATTTATTGTTGTTGTTGTTTTTTTTTAGCCTCTGGCTCCCAAACAGATGTTTGAGAAGATGCTGAGGACTCTGAGGGCCAGTCTGACAGCTGAAGGACAGGCCTCCTTAAGAAAAGGTGAAGAAGTGTTATAGATCAGTTCTAACCACTATTATTTCTGTCTGTCCTTATTTTGAGTTGTGCCTCATCTTTCTTTTGAGTCTTTACATGTCACAGGGGTTTACATAATTACAGGTATTTCTGATATTACACTTTTATATTGCAGTAGGACCTTGACGTTTCAGCTAGCACATGACCCAGTATAGTAGGCGCTATAGAAACATATAGTGGTATAAGTATTAACATGTACATCAAAGATCCCTGAGAGGTCTGCTTTGACAGACAAAAAAATCATTATTTCAGAAATATGGCTTTCATAAATTATTTCAAATTGTTCTTTATAATTGAGCCACTTCAGTAACGCACTGCTTTCTAAACTAACAATGGATTGTAATGAAAAGAGTTCTTATAAGGTCACCTGTTATATAAAGTCAGTCCTAACTATCAAAGACTTTGAAAAATGTTGTAGATGCACAATCCTGTGTAACAAATTCCAACTCTGTCTTGTTTTATACATCTGTCTAAAGCAATTGCTTGATGTAAGAGGTCATCAGCAAAAGAAGTCTTTACTTGTGATTTTTGTCATGTTGCTTTAGTTTTTATGTATAAATGTGAGAGTTAAGAGGCAAAACCATATTTCACCTCTCTAAATTTCAGATTAAATCTGATTTATAAAACAATGTTTTCCCTTTGCAACTGCAATTAAACTTGAACAACAATCATATAAATACAGGAAATGCTTAAGGTCTTAATTCCAGGTACCACATGTCCTGAGATGCAGAGATGCTTCTTAATAAGGCTTTTTAATTTTATGTTTATGTATATATGCATATGCAATACAGTATTTGTGCACAAGCTCACAGGATTTTATACAAGGTAAACTTTATTTCAGTTCACACTAAGTGAACACTGATTTGTTCAGTGTATTTCCCTGAACTAGAAATACTTTAAAAGTAATGAAGTGGGGGTTCCAGGTTCAACTTTTTTATTAGACAGGGCTTGCAGTGTTTGGGTAGCAGGGGGCTGCAGGGTGCTCAGTGCAGGAAGACAGCGTGACCTGTCCTTTGTCAGTTGTAGCCAAGCCCAGCCAGCTCTGACACTGATGTAAATGCCCCAGCGCACACCAAAGCTCCAGCCCATCATGGGAACACCCACGGCACAGCCCCAGGATCACATGGCACATGGCTGGAACCACACTGCTGCATTAACTAGCCCAACTTTTCTCCTGGACCACATAGTGTCTTCAGTGAGATAGGGAAATTGTGAAGTTCATAAAATTACAATATGTCCATGATTAAAGTGTTTTGGAATCTGAGTCCATTCAGCCTCTGCTCTACCAGTTTGGTCTTTAATTGCAACAGCTTCAGATGCTGAGCCTTTCGTTGGTCTCAATATAGGTAGCCAATGCCTTTAAGATACTTTGTAGTATCCTGTTAGCCATCAGCTGCTGCTTCAGTAGCTGCCACAGTTATCTCAAGAGCCTGCACAGGGTGGCTCTGCTTCTGTGAATACACCAAGTCCTGGTATCTTTGGGGTCTAAGTATAAACAAGTCATCAAACCTTCTGTTACAGTCACTGAAAATTTAATCAAGGCAGCCAGCGGAGTCTAGACAGCTCTTCAATTTACCCTGAAGTAGATGCAGAGCGCTTGATCCAGTTTCCTAATACAGGCTACCAGCACTATTCTGTGATACAACAGGACACAGATGCTCACAGGGCTGGCAGATATGACAGAGCACAAGAAACCTGTAGCCAACTAGACCAACAGCGAGAAGCCAGGCAGTATATGGCACTGGAGGAGTCTGTTTAGGAAACTGCATCAAATCCCTACAATTTGTTTGTCTGAATTCATCTTTAGGTATGTTGACTATGTTCACTAGGTCTCTATTGATCATAATGGGAGGATATAGATCTTTCTCGTAAGCAGACATCTCTACGTAAACACCTGTATTTAGGTGTTTGGGTCCAGAATAAGATGGTAAGTATGAGAATGTCTCTGATACTTTAAAGTAATTAATATATTTTTATATTTCATATGAATTAACAAACACATCAAGAGTAGGTTTATTGCTGGTCATATCTTTTTAACTTTTCATAAAATGCATTAAGATTTCAATGAAAATTAAGTTCATGCAGGTAAAGTTGTGTTTAATCCTGGATTTAGCAAATCATTACATATAAATGTTATTTAGGTAGGTATCTTAGAATACTTCCAAAAACATAACTTCACTGCAAAGACATATGTAACATATAAACAAATAATTTTTCTTTAGAATCACTTCTGTATTTTGACTATATTTGCTCTGATTTCTATGCTGTTATTTTGTTTTATATTTCTTAAATAAATTTAAAAAAAAAAAAACTAAAATAATCTGGCATTTACAAGCTTGCCTATGTCTATTTAATTGATCAGAGGATGTTCTGTACTCTGGAGCTAAGGCTCCGGTGCAGTTGGAAGGGGTCAAGCCTTTAGTAACTTGGAACCTTGGAACTATCCATTTTTTGGTGCCAGTATTCTAGCTGTTTAACCTTATGCATCTGAATGAGCTGTGGCTGATTCTGATTATGCTTCTCAACTTAAAATTTGACATTGAGATGTTTCTTTTGGAAAAACAAATGGCTGCAGATGAAAGGTTATTACAGATGTAGATCAGCAAAGATCACGATGCTGCTGGGCTTCCCTACAAACACAACGTGGCACTCACTTTCTTCTAGAACCCCTAAATTTCTGGAGATCCTGAGCATCTCCTCATGCTTCAGGATATCCCCATAATCATTACCCTGAACATAATAGCATTTTGGATATCCAAATATTTTGATTAATTTTATGTAAGTATTTCTTACTGTATAACTTACTTGGTTGATACTTGCCCAGAACTTGATACAGTTCTCTGGGTACTAGTACATTGTAGAATTCATTAAAAAAACCCATACAAATGATCAAACAAGTATGCCTTGCTTACGTATACATACACACAATGCAGAAATAACATTAACACCACCATTAACACCAGCAGTAAAGAGAAGATATGGGAATTTTGAAACGCACGTACATGTGCTCACTCCATAGACATAGATGCGTATAAAGTCAAGTTTTCTCACTAATTTTCTTCCTCATTCCCAAGGAGACAGAGTGAAAGGAGGTGACAGACCTCTCTGTAAACCTTGTCTTTTGGCCTTCTACCCTGCCACAGTCAACTGCGTGATTTGTGCCTGTGATGTACTATCGTAACTTCTTTCCAAGTCTCTGAAATAAAAAAAAAGATGCGCTGCTGTGCAGAGGTTGACAAGTATGCCTGTCTTTCCAGCTCCAGTTCTTTTTTGTGTTCCTACCGTTACAACATAAGCCCATGTCAGACAATTGGCCTGACACAAGACTATTGGGGAGGGGACAAAGTGGGGAGGAGAAGAAGCTGCACAGCACCTCAGCCACATCAAGGCTGTCCTTGAATAAGATGCAGAGAGATTTGGTCTATACCCACAATATTCATAAATATTGTCCCAAAAGATTTGAACACCATGGTGTACAGAAAAGCTAATTTATACTTTTTTCTTCCTTGGAGCCCTGTAGCTGTGGATAAATTTTGTGTAAGGCAGACTAGTTTTACAGATGACTGTATTCAGAGAAGAGCACCAATAACACTTCTAAAAACTCTCTGAAGCATTTCTATAATTGCTTTACTTTGTAATATGTGGAATCTTTTCTACAGAATATGCAGTTCTGCAGTATAAAGATTTTATTGCTGTGGGTTTGGTATGAACTGTATAACTTGCAGCTTCACTATTCGTGCCAGATTTACTGATCTCTCTATGTACATAGCCTAGGAAATGTTTGGGGTTGAAAGATGCCTTAAAAACAAATACTATGAATTTTACTTGATCGTATAAATCACAAAGATAGATAGCAGGTAAAGCAAAAGAGTTACTGAAGATTTGCCTTTTGCAGGGGTTTGACCAGTGCAGAACCGCTTCATGACAAACAGCTTGGAATAAAGGGTTCAGTTCTGTTGTTTCAAAGAGGAAACAAACAACAAAAAAATCAAAGGGAGGTTGTTCAGCAGAGATGAAGGAGGCAGCCATCTTTACGATGTATCCCATGCATCTCACAACCGTATATAAATCTCTCCATATATGTACTTTTTAGACCAGTAGGATAAATATTTATCATCTCCTACTTCCAGTCATATTGGTTTATGCACACATTTTTAATATGTACAGGTGTAGGAGGCATGGAGTTTTCAGATATAGCATACTACTTACAAGTGATCCATGCCCTTCTGGGTAGCAGCTGGAGGCTGGCAAGGTAATGTAGGGCATTGAAAATAGCATGAAACACCGCTGAGGCAACTGAGTTGAAACATGTGTCTCCACTGACAAGAATTTGAGGTTAGGCAGCTAGTTCACACATAAATGCTTCTGTGTTTTCACTTTAAAACACAGGTTAGGATTCTTAATCTAGATTTGAGATTCTACCAAAACTGCAGTTGGCATCTGGGTGTGGTGGTGGTGGTGCCAGTTTACTTTAATTTACGTTAATTTCCCTATACTGTTAAAGTTATTCAAGATTAATGAGGACATTTCAGCAACATTGCTGCTTGGACCCAGGGATTGCATTACATCCTGAAATGAGTTGAGTCTTCCTAGTGGGAATGCTCAGTGCTCATACACTTAAGGTTATGATTAACCACTGCATTACCACAACACTCTGCACAGATACATTTTATCTGGGGCATTGGACAGAATATCCCTTTTTTATGTAATCTTGAAGGACGTGCAGAAACAAACACCAAAGACACATGGAACTGCTTCTTGTACTGACATATGTTAGTAACAAGAAGCATGCATCATTAAAAATGTTGACTCGTTGTCTGGCATAGAACTGTGAGTAACAGCTTGGGCTGTATTTTACACAGAAAAGTTACTCAAAGCTTATGTTGTATTGCATTGTAAAACTGATGCTTTAAAAGTTAATTGTGAACTTACTAAGGTTGGAATGCTGATGACAAAAATACTGGAAATACTGAGGCTGCAGACTTTCTAAGTTTAGAAAGTTTGGTCTATACCATTCCTCCCTATGGAGAGTGGAATACACACGTTGTTTTTACTTTGCTCCGTAGGGCCTATTCCACACGTTTGGAATAAACAGCAGTGAAGCAGAACACAGGAACTTCTGGCATTCCTCTTCTCTGCTCATCAGTTATTCACCCTAACCATGCAAAATGCCTGACTACAACGGGACTGTTGTCAATACGATGATGTGATGAAGCATAACTCCACGGATAAGGACGAAAACTCTTATCTTGGAATGTAGAATTGGACTCACACCAGTTCTTGTTGCAGGTTCTCATCATTTGAAATATGAAACTGTATTCAAAGTGTATTCAGGGAAGTTTAATTTCAGATTTTACTTTATTAAAGCTTTCGCATTATTCCTGTAGGAATATATCTCAACGGAGCTATCCCAAGCCCCTTTGCATTTTTCTCACCCCATGTATAGCCCTTGTCCTATTTTATTTCATACTGTTCAGATATTGAATACAAAATTAATAATTATCTCATGGACTTCTCTACCGTGATGTCACTATGGAATTTCACGGCTTCATAGCCATTTACTAAAGTCACTTTTACAATGAATATGGAGATAGAATTAATGAAGAATAAAGACTCCAAAATATTAGCGCCAAAGCTGTTCACCAAGTTTAAATGTCCAGTTTCTGATTTTCAGCTGATTCTTTTGGCACTTTCCCTTCCCAAAGTACAGGCCTACTAGGTGGCAGTAGTAGCTACTAAGCATTCAACATGTCTGCTAATTTGATCCTCAGTTTTTGGTGGTATTCAGAACATGAGAAATATACAGTTATTGTGCATCTGAGAAAATGTTCATTTACATGACTTGCCCAACATCACAGAGACAGACCTGAACTGAATTCACCAGACTGCTGTTATTCTGCATTATCTGGCCAAAGATCCCTTTCCCTTCTGCAATACCCTAGCTCATTCACAGAACAAAATCCAGCTTCTGCAGCGGTTGAGGCAAAGGTCCTAATTTACTTCGCAGTCCTGTTTCAGTTTTGTAGCAACTACTTTGTGCACTAAAAGAGGCACAATCTGTGCAAAAATATCATGTCACAAGGTAATTAAAGGTTGAATCTGAGTGCATATACAAAGGATGAGAAATTGGATTGTCACCCTTTGTTTCCAGTATGGATGGATTCAAACTACAGTCTGTACTTTCCTCTTTACTGCTTGGATGCCAACAAATGTCATGAAATAATAGAAAATTTCAGCCTGTATTGTTAAATTTTGGCCAAATTACAATAAGCTGCAATATATCATGTTAAATTAAAAACAAAAGGCCCACAAACACGACCTGGAATACTAGGGATTCTCCAAGAACACAAAATAAAAGGATTTTTTTTCCACAATTTGTCTCCCTCAAATAAAATCTGACCCTATAAATCTACTACTTTCTAGTTTACATTTGGGAATATGTTTGGTCTCACTACCTGGGGAAACCACTATTCACTTTTCATTCTGATGTTGTCCTCTATGCTCTCTGTTTTTGCCTGACAGTCTTTATTCCTATATCAATTCTTGGAAAGTTTTGCATAGAGTGCATTGATCTGGGATCTGAGGTGCAAGCTTCCTGTGGTGGTATGTACCTTTCGGAACACATTTGGGATTAGTGAATTAATGCTATCTTAGGACTCAGAAATTTGGATTCTATTTCTAGAACTGCCTTTTTTTTTTCTTTTTTTTTTTTTTTAACTTTGTAAAGAAGATGTTGGACTTATCTTCTAAAGTGTTAGCAGATATCCTAACAAAAAATATTATGGCAAACTGAGGTATGTTTTTGAAATATAGCTTTGGTATAGATATTTCTAAAATTTTGGATGTGGGATCATTCAAATGTACATGCAAAAGGGAAGAATCAGCTCCTTTTCTAAGGTGCACTATCTCAAATTAAACAAGGTGAAAGATTAAACAGCTGTAGTTTTTGTCCTGGAGATATATGTGTATGCATGTATGTATTTAACTGAAATACAAATGCATTGATGTATATAAGTATGTAAGCACATTAAAGAATATATCTGACTTCAAATCCATCCAGAAAAATCAGTATAGTTATCATTCACTTTACTGCTAAATGTTTATAATGATACTGTGGGGGCATCTGCATTTGATTAATCCATGATTAACGACTTCATTGTACCTCCTGCCTAGCCAGGTCCACCTTGTTCTTTTTGTTTGTTTGTTTGTTTTCTTTTATGCTATAGTTTAGACTTAGAAGTTCCCTAGAAACTATCTGCAGACTATTTTTCTACTTTTTATGAAGGAATGCATATGCATGTATAAGTGNCTAAGGAATAATCAGCCATTAATCCCACGTAGTTTCACTGGGAGGAGGTAATAGAAAGAACATTTCTAGGTCTTTCTTAGTGTCCGAGAGTTTGCTCAATAGCCAGAATTCCCGAGGCTGAAAGGTATATATTTAAGAAAAATCAGAGTATTATTTGCTGTAAGAACAAATCCAGATGCTTGTTCACCACTGATCATTGTCTTTTTGCTACAGTTGTCTTCCTTTTTCAAGCTGGTTCCTTCCAGCCTCACAGAAATGCATTCCATTAGGTCTGTCTCGCAAGTCCTTGCTATTGACAGCTGTAGGAAAATAGCATTTGACTTTTGCATTTTCCTGGAGCTTACATGATACACAGCACTGGTCTTCTCGTCGAAAGAACAGACCTCGCTCTTTGCTGCAATCTAAAGGTATGGAGGTCTCTTGTTTCACAAGATTTCTCTGTTTCCATTGAGCTGTTCTTACTTGTAGGTCCATGGATGTCTTTTTTGATCTCTACTCTCTGAATTGCTTAGAGGGCACAGAGATAGTAAATTTGGGGTCAATTCTTCTTCAGCCAAATGAATGGTGAGGTGTTTTTGCAGAGAGTACACTATGCTTGAGGGGAAGCTCCCATTTTTCTATGTTATTTTCTAGGAAAATAAGTTATAGTCATGGGAAAAAAACTCTAACTTATTAATATCCTTCACTGCAGTTCTGCCCTGCAGGTATCTGCTGGAGACCAACAAAGTCTTGTATATTGCTCTATTAACTCATTTTATAGGAAGATCCACTGTGGCATTAAGGAAAGATTTATTCTTTAAAAAGAAAGAAGAATCTTGAAAAAGCTGTTGTTTAGCAAGACACAGACAATGTATGTTGCATTGCTCTGCTCTCCAGTATAAACAATAAATGTCCAAACATATTGGCAATTTGTGGT
>WAAD01025771.1:0-26721 GCA_013389945.1 Fregata magnificens | reverse complement strand
TTGTAAAAAGAAACTATTCTGATCCACTGAATACACTTTAATTAGGAACATAAAATATGTATTAATCACTTGGTGTCATTAAGAAATTACATGGAAGTCCATCACTGCCAGCAGCCAGAGTCTGAATTTATTACTTTGTAATGGCCTAAGGGAGTATTTACAGACCGCTGTGTAACCTAAAATTAAGAACTATTCCTCTTTAAATGATATGATTTCCTTGATCTGTACATATCACTTTCTTCATGCCATTTAGCTCTGCTAAGGTTATTTTCAAATCATATGAATATTTACTTCCATTGACTTGAAACTTCAGTACATTTTCTTTTTTTCCAGAATGAAGTCAGCAGTCTAAAATAAGTTTGCACGATTAGTCTCAGAATAAGGCATTTTAATGTAAGATATAGCAGATGGTATTCCAAGTTAATGTTCACTTTGAATTTAGCCATTTGATTTCTTTCCTATAAAAGCAGCTAAACCAGGTGATATTTAAGGGGGTTCATGCCTCAGAAAGATAACCACTGGAGGCAGGAATGGGTGTGTAAACAAGCTCTTCATTTTAAGAGAGTCTGGATATTATGGCCATATAACAACTGACCGAAAAAGGGAAAAAGAAGCATTGTCTAAGGAATAGTTTGGTGGCTGCTGTCAGGATACAGAAAAGTAGTGATTCCCTCAAAAAATATTAACTGTAGTAGTTGCATTGGTGTAACAAAACATGCAGCTGTAACCCTGGAAGAGATTACCTATTACAGCTATTTAATGTCCAAGAAATTCTGCAAAGCTACCATAATTTCTGCCTCTTTTGCTTGTAAAAAGACAATAGGGTTTCTTGGATACTTGGAATATTTTGGGAGGAACAGGGACAGTATTCTCCATATCTTTCATATCTGAATCCTTAGGGACAAAATTTGAACCCATACAAAGATCATAAAGAAAACTGACCACATGTAACGTCCATGGTCAACATGACTCACAAGAAAAATTTTAAGTAAAGAACTGTTAACTGGTATTCTTTTATACAAATAAATAAGTAGGTTCAGCACTATTCTATAAAACCATTGTTTTTGTTTGTTTAGCCTCCTTAAAAAAAACTGAGTACAAGAGACTTTTAATAATGCAGTTATGCTTCTGAGACTAAAGACCAAGGCATAACTAAGTATTTTACTAAAAACAGTATTTTATTAATATCATTTATGTACAAGTTTATCTTCTTCATGTAGAGGGTGAAAATGCAGGATGGTACACCTATGTGCTGTATATGCTGTACTGCTTAGCACTGCACAATGGCAAAACCAGAAAGCACATAACTATCACAGAGAAGCAGCTAAGCCATCTGCTTAACATTTGTGTAAGTAAAAATAAGTGGGTTTATGCTGCTGCTGTTTTTTCTGTCACTATGTCTGAAAAGCTAATACTACTGTCAGTATACCTCAGACATCTGTGTTTGAAACAAAATAATAATTTTACAAAATACCATTGTGCATTGTTTTCTCTGTGACAAATAAACATGGTTTTATCGACTTGTACTGATTTAGGTAAACAACAGGCATCCTCTTTGTGGTATATTTTTTACTCGGTAGCAAGGCTACAAACTGAGACTGGCTTCCCCACATTCCCTAGAATAACCAGAAATGAGAACTGAGACCCAGTGATTGACACAACTTTGCAGTTAAGGGTATCTTTCCATTGCTAATAAAGTGTAACAAGCAGTGCTGTTGCCGTTCTATTGCTGATTCGTATCAACTGTGATATGAAGCAGAAGACTTAGGTAAGGAATGACTGACTTTTCAGTCAAGGTTATGTTTTTCAGTCACAATGTAACTAGACATTTCAGCAGCTTATTTAGCAATATATGAATGACTCAGATTTTTTAGGCACCAAAAAATACAAACCCCTTTTTTAAGCATATTCATTTAATATAGAAAAATTTTAAAATATAATAGAACAGAGACTTACTGACTTTTGCCAAATCTTAATTATAGAGTTCCATTATTTTCCATAATTAATTTACAGTTGAATAGTGTCTCTAACAGGACATGCAAATCAGAACTACAATGCTGTGCAGAATTCCACTCACGCTTGAAAGCCCACAATATGCCAAAATAAAGAAACCCTGCTGAAAACATTTTAATATGAAGCAAAAAAAAGTTTTAAAAAACCATTTCAAATTCTATGTTCTTGCAAAAAGAACTCAGAGACTCCATTTCTTTTTATAATTTTTAAAACAAGCTGCTTTGGCATGACATTAGACAATAGAACATTGTCTAATATTCTCTACAAAACATGTGGGTCTACATAAAAAGGTTGCTATGTACTTAGATTTTGTATCAGAACTGCAGTATTTATTGCAGTGAACAAATAAATGTATTCAAAACATGCTGGACTTAACCTACAGCGAGAATTTACTTGTCTTTGGGTATTCAAAAATGCATGAAGAATGTAAGATAGTTCTTTGTGTATAAAGAACAGTGAGATTCACAGTTACCAAGTTTTTATTCACAGTTCCTTTCCAAGAATCAGTGCCATTTGCACCTTCCAGAGGCTGTTTTGCTTCTGCAGATTTAAGAATAAAATCCAGAAGCTGAGGCAAGATTTAAGAAGTTACTGAGGCCAAAAGAGAAAGCACACACATCCCCCGCCACCCCAGTTTCCTTCCCAGTTTTTCTATGTCTCAAGGAGACAGAAGCTCAAACAAGTATGGGAACTCTGTTAACATCCTGCAGAGCAAAGGGAGAAAAACGAAGATGACCAACAGGCAGTCCTGATGTATGGTTGTTTTGTGCTATTCTGTTAGAGAGGAATCTCTGTTAAAAAGAGATTTATAGCAAGTACTATGTGGGAAAAGCATGAAACTGCATACACAGAAGAAAGTCAACTAACTCCCTTAAGTGTGCCTGGGCTGAGCATTAACAATAAGCCAACATCCCCCAGCACTAGGGTACAAACTCTGGAATGGAAGGTGAACATGTGTTAAGGTTTTCTGCCAGGTGTAAAATCAGAAAACATATTTAATAGAGTGATGTGAGTTCAGAGACAATGTTTTATTTTCAGCATCATATATATTATTTCAAGAAATATGATGAGAAAAAGATCTGTTAGCAGACCTGTAGCAAAAACATATGGTGGCTCTGAAAGAAACTGAAGAGCATAGTGAGAAGTGCAGAAGAATAAAGAGTGACAAAAGCCCTGGCTATTGCGGCACTGGAGAAATGCAAAACATAGGTAAGAGGAGCAGTGAGGGAAAAGCTTGTGAGTGAGTGAAAGGAGCAGCCAAAAGAGAGTGTTCATACTGCCAGGTCGGCTGCACCGAAATCAGGTCTTAATGTCCAGACAGATTCAATAATCCCAGACTGTAAGTAAAGAAAGATTACTGCAAGAGAGGAAATTAATTAGCTTCACTACCAGCTTCCTATCTACAGGAAAACATCATAGAATCATTGAATGCTTTGGGTTGGATGGGACCTTCAAAGATCATTTAGTCCAACCCTCCTGCCATGGGCAGGGACATCTTTCACTAGATCAGGTTGCTCAAGGCCCCATCGAACCTGACTTTGAACACTTCCAATGATCGGGCATCCACAACCTCTCTGGGCAACCTCTTCCAGTGTTTCACTACCCCCACTGTAAAAAATCTCTTCTTTATGTCCAATCTACCCTCTTTCAGTTTAAAACTGCTGCCCCTTGTCCTGTCACTATGGGTCTTAGTAAAAAGTCTCTCTCCATCTTTCTTACAAGCCCCTTCAAGTATTGAAAGGTAGCAATAAGGTCTCCCTGGAGCCTTCTCTTGTCCAGGCTGAACAACCCTAACTCTCTTAGCCTTTCCTCATAGGAGAGGTGTTCCAACCCTCTGACCATTATTTTCATGGTTCTCCTCTAGACCCACTCTAACAGGTCCATGTCTTTCTTGTGCTGGGGACACCAGAGCTGGGAGCAGAAGTCCAGGCAGGGTCTCATCAGAGGAGAGTAGAGGGGGAGAATTTACGTTCCTCGAGGTAAGGAGGTAAACCTGCTGGTCACGTTTCTTTTTATGCAGCCCAGGATACAATCAGCTTTCTGGGCTGCAAGCACACATTGCTGGCTCATGTCCAATTTTTCATCCACCAGTATCCCTTCTCCGCAGCGCTGCTCTCAATCCATTCATCCCCCAATCCAGACGGATATTGGGGATTGCCCCACCCAGGTGCAGGAACGTTGCACTTGGCATTGTTGAACTTCATGAGGTTCACAGGGTCCCACTCCTCAAGCCTGTCAGGCCCCCTCTGGATGACTTCCCTTCCCTCTGTCGAATCAACTGCAGCACTCAGCTTGGTTTCATCTGCAAACTTGCAGAGGGTGCACTCAATCGCACTACGTCATTGATGAAGAAAATAAATAGTATTGGTCCCAGTACAGACCCTTAAGGGACATCACTCATTACTGCTTTCCACTCGGACACTGAGCCGTTGACTGTAACTCTTCAGACATGGCCATCTAGCCAATTCCTTATCCAACTAACAGTCCATCCACCAAACCCATATCTCTCCAATTTAGCAGCAAGAATGTTGTGGAGGACTATATCAAAGCCTTATAGAAGTCCAAATAGATGACATCTGTAGCTCTTCCCTTGTCCACTGATGCAGCCATTCCATCCTAGAAGGCCACTAGATTAGTCAGGCACAATATGCTCTTGGTGAAGCCATGTTGGCTGTGTCTAATCACCTCCCTGTGTTCCATATGCTTCAATGTAATTTGCAAGAGGACCTGCTCCATGACCTTACCAGGCACAGAGGCAAGGCTGACCGGTCATTCAGGAAATTGCTATTTGTATAGCTATGCTTGGAGATTCAGTTCTTTCTGTCCTGTGTATCGACCTGTGTTTCAGGGTTTAGTTATTTTGCTGTGGTTCCCCACCCTTCCCACGCCTCCCCAACATTGAAGGGGCTCACGAGACACCTCCAGTCCAAGCTCCTGTCTGTAGCAGGCTCAACTGTGGGGTCAGACCAGGTTGCTCAGGGCTTCTTCCAGTCAGGGCTTGAAACCCTTCTAGGTCTCTTCAGTCACTTCCCTTGCTGTATCTTAGTTTAATCTAATTATCTTCTATGCAGATACACTGGTGCAAAATCTATGCAAAAACGTTTAATATTTTTGATTCCATATATATCTACCCATACATCCCACATTTGTGGTACTACTCAAAATCTTCCCAAATCTCTGTTTGAATTCTCAGGAACTCTACCTAGCTACATATATTCTGATTTCACAAGGTGTTTTAGCAAGATTAAGATGGCAAAATGGAATGGAATAAAAATCAGCTCTTAGGTCCGGTTCACAAAAGTACTGAGAACTTTTGCCTAGCAGAAACAGGGTATCAAGTTAATTTTAAAGGTCTGGCTGCAGACCTTAATTCACCTGAAGTTATACAGACTACTTTTGATAAAGCTGGGACTTGAAATATGATTTGTGATGTCCACGCTAGTCTGCCAAAATTCTAACATCCATAATTTATTTTAGCTCTCAAGCAATCCTGTTACACAGTTCCTAAGATAACCACAAGAAGCAAACTTAGTTTACTTTTTCCTCTCTGAGTTTTCTTCTAAGAAGTCTTTAGAACTAATTTTTGGCTCATTTAAGTTAATGACAAAGTTCAGACTAACCTTAGTGCTGTAGGATTAGGGTCTTAGACTCCTAACAATGCCTTCACTTCTTTTCTGTAACTCACTGGAGATAGACTAGTGCTCTTTGAAGTGCAGAGATTTTGCCTTATGTGTTTTGTGAAGTGCTTTATGCATTTACCACGGACTATAAATAATGAGAAGAAAAGGTGGTTATTTCGAGTAAGAAAAGGTGTTTACAAGAAAAAGAAAATATACTGTTCCTTTGTATTCCCTGTGGAACACAAAGCAGAGCCACGGTGTCCTCTCACTTTTCAAAACAACACAAACAAAAAGGTCATAGAGAGAAAGGAGGAACAATGCACAGAACAACCAACAAAACAGAAGAAATGAGACGCACTCAGATTTCACTTCTCCCCTCAGAAAGAATTATGTACAAGAAAAGTAAAGGCAACATGCTGTTAGCCCTAGATATTTATTACAGCATCTGAAAAAATGTGTCTTTTGTGACCACTGTCTCCAGCTAATACACCAAGACGGGGCTGACGGAGATATAAATCACAACATAATCTAATTCTTTTGTTTCAGTCCTCACTGCATGATTATTTTGCAGGAGGATATATAACCTCAGCTCAGCCTGGGATGAAATGAGTAGAGGCCAGAGGAGCATTGGAAATTTTGTCTGACACTTGACGTACGGAATGCACGCAGCTGTTCCATTTAACTCTGGCTGACATATTACTAGGTCAAAACACAGGTACTGGGTCCTGGCATGACATAAATTTACATAGTGATTTGCCTATTGCCATGTAAACTCGCTTTATAATGACCACTCCACTGGAAGAGGTATGGCCTTGGTGCAGCAGGTTGTCCCCAAGCATGTACCAGCCAACCCGCAGAGCCAATCAGCAGCTGGTTACCAGCTCACAGCTACTTGCATGGGGAAGGTTCAGTTTCCACTTCCTCCCTTTTCTTCCTTTCCTGCTTCCCAATGCTCCCAGCTGTGTGCCCCTGCCACCAACCTTCCTCCAGCTGCAGAGCCCTGTTAAAAACTTTGGTGAAAAAAGTCAGATGAGAAGTCCAGCTGGATTAGTTTTCTAGTAGGTGAACAAATTGTGTCAGCTTACAGAGGAGTCTGATGAGAACCAGAGCCAGAAAAAAGCTGGCAATAGGAAGATGCAGAAGGTAAGCACCCAGAGCAGGTAGCTCTGGAAAGGTAAGAGTAGGGTAGGGGAAGCTTGGGAAGGGGATTACCCCCTTTTGCAACTCCAGGTTACTAAACCCATTTCATGGAACTGCACCATTATGGTGTAACATACCATCACGCTATACACTTAGCGTGGGCGTAATTTTTCATGTAAGTACTTTAGAGTACCTAGATATACCGAGGGCAAAAGGATAAAAGAGAAGGCATAGAAGAAGATGACTGTGCCACAATTTACAACAGCTTGTAGGAAGGAGGGACTTGGTTATCTCATCTAACACAATAACGACAACTATTAGCATTAGCTGTTACAGCACTAGCAGACATCACATGAATGAATCCTCACCATTCTTCTGAGATTAAATAAATAAATCTCTCATTCCACAGGGAGACACAGGGAGCAAAGACTAAAAATATGCAATTATTCAAATTATTATTGAGTCCTTTTTTAAAAATAAGTCCATTGTTTTCGTACTATTTGTATTCACTTTCTGCAGATTTCTGTTGGCACACAGGAATGATTATGAACAGGAATGACTGCCCTTTTCAGCAAATACAGCAGAAGGGAAGTTCTCAATTCATAATTCACATGGGGAGCATGATTCAAGGAGCTGCTGTATTCACCCAGCCAAGTAACAGAAATATATCATATCACCTATGGGGCCATAAAAACATGTTCAAGGACTGGATACCTGGAGGAATACTTATAGCAAAGAGTGTGGGAGCAATTTATTGCCTGAAATAAGCTACTGCATTCATGAAGCAATTGACAACAAACAGCACACTATTAGAACTGGAAATAATTCTAGCTATTTTTTCAGTTGGTAACAGAACTATATTTGAACTACTCTGCAGACCTTATTCAGCTTATAAGAGTGAAAGAATCCACAACCTTGCACAAACTTTAGACATCTTAATCTCTCTCTTCCAACGTTGAGCCTTTATCCTCTTCTTATGGGCAAGAACACACCATCCCCCTTATTTCATACTATGATTGTTAAACTTTTTCAGGTCACAAATGGCTTACAAACAGGTCTTCTCTGTAACTGTGAGTGTGTGTGAATGTAAGTGAAAATTTCTGCAAGTCAGTGAGACAGTGTGCAGGCTGAGCTCAAATGCATGAACTCACAAAAGTGTGTTCTTTGCTGAAAAAGTATCAGTTGCTCTGACTTCTTCAGCTGGAAGTTGATTCCAGCATTTTGAGTATAATCTGCACCATCAGTGATGGAACACTAAGGGATTTTCTTTTCCTGACTTAATTGAAGAAATCACAGGTAAAATCTAAAATGGAAGCTAGAAATCTTTGCTCCCAATCCTTTACTGGAACTGTAACATCAAAGTCAGAAAGGAAATTAAAAGTTTGGGACTGTCTGTAAAATAACTCGAACTTTCACTCAAAACAGAAGATATTTCACACTCTGTTGGTGCCAAAAACCACTGAGGCTGCACAGGTTTTGATATAGCCATTTTGATATACCTGTTTTCTAAGTATCTAGTGAGAATAGCCACCTGACTGAAGTCTGAAATGTTCAAGATATTCTGAAATGGCTCATCTAAAACAAAAGCATGCAGAACCTGCCAATTTTGTAGGGACAGCTAGGCCACTAGGATGTTTTCTATTGACATTCTCGGAGTAAGGCAGGGGATTTAGCTAACAAACTGTCTGACTTCCCAAGAAATTGTAAATTTTTAGTGGCAATACTTGGCACTGGACTCTGGTAAATGTCATTTTGAAATTAAAATCCTAAAATTCATACTTGTCAAAGTCTTCAGGATTAAAGGTTTAGTAATAACACTTTAGTCCCCAGCCTGACGGTAAATTGAGAATTAACTCTATTCATGAGGTTTTCTATATAGGGAAGCTCTGTGCATGGCTATATATATATATATATATATATGTATATGGAAAAAATGAGAGTATCATGGCAATGACTACAGTTTAAATTACAAAACCCTTAAGAAAATGCATATCATCTTAAACTCATTGATGTCACTTCTTAATAAGAACTTATGCATATAAATATTCTATTTCAGCGGTGGGGGGGAAGTTAGTTTAAACTATGATAACAAACTTCCAGACAGGAGATTATAAGTACAAACATCTACAGAACCTATTAGAAATTCACACAGCAATGAAAGGTTGAGAGCTTCAAGATTATCGTCACAAAAATATGACAGAACCAGAAGGTTATCAGGAAATAATCGTCAGGCTTTATCAGCTATAAAGAACTACTCATTGTCCTTCATCCTCTACTGAGTTAACATCTCCTCTAAAATCTAACTAATACTGCTTTACACAGGGTGGCATCATGACTTCAGAAGCCATAAGCAAGACTGCAGGTGGGGAACCACATCTCCAGCAGTCTCCTGGTACGATGGAGGAAACTATATAAAACCAAAATCTCTCCTTGGTGTGAATAATGTGGAATGTATAATTTCTGTGGAAAGACCAAATCACACTGAGAAAAGCTTTTAAACAGAAACAATGGGGAAGACAGATGACAACCCTCAGCCTAGTAAAGAAGTGATGGATGGGGTGGAAAGGAAAGGGTGCTGGGCAATGCGAGTGAAAGAGACGTCAGGAACAGTATTGCAGGGTGGCAGGGTTCCTATCCCAGGGTAGGCACACAACTGCACATGCATGGGGAAACAAAACCACAGTGACTAAGATGTGGTGGAACAGCTCACACAACTGGGGTAAGCAGTGGACAGGTAAAAACCCTTCAGTACAGGTGGACAGGGAAGAGGAGGAGGAGCTGGTCTTCAGTGTGATGGTGCACGGGGCTCCTCTATGGAGGCAGATGAGCCTGCCTAAACAGGGAATGTCTTTTGCCTCAGTATTCATTAACAAGGTCTCTCTCTGTGCTTAAGGATGGGATTCAAGAAAAAGGAGAATGACCAGAGGAGGATCAGTCAGGGATTATATGTGAGCTCTCAACAAGCTCATGGGCTGCACCCAGCTGTGCTGAGAAAGCTGGCTGATGTGCTTGCAAGGCCGCTCTCCAACAAGAAAGGTCTTGGAGGTAAGGGGAGATCTTTGACAACAGGCAGAAAGCAAATGATGCATCTATCTTCAATAAAAGCCAAAAGGATCATCCCGCTAACTACAAGCCTTACTTTGGTCCCTGGGAAAATCATGGAGTGGGTCCTCTTGGAGCACATTTCTGAACACAAGGGAGAAGAAAGTGATGGGGAGCTGTCAGTGTGGTTTGACCAAGGGTGAATCATGCCCAAATCAGCTGGTTATCTCCTGTGATAAAATGACAGGATTTGTGGACAATTTTACCTCAAATTTAGCACAGCTTTCAATACTTCTTCCACAATGTCCTTGTATCCAAGCTGGATGTTAAGGTCTGGGTGGGTGCTGCACACAGTGGGTAAATACCTGGTTGGACAGTTGGGCTCAGAGGTGGTGGTCACTGGGTCATATCTGCCTGGAGGCTGGTGCCTTGTGGTGTCCCACAGGGTCTGCCCTGGGGTCTGTCCTGTTTAACATCTCTATCTGTGACCTCAGGAGGTGACCAAGTGCACCCTGTCAGGTTTGCAGGTGACACCAAACTGGGGCACTGGACAGGTCCATATGCATGAGGATAGGGCTGCTGTCCAGCTGCTGGGAAGAAGTGGCCAATGGGGCCCTCATGCAATTGGGGCAGGAGCAAAGGGCAGCCCTGTCCTAGGCAGGCAGAGGGTTTCCAGCTGCCGTGGAATAAAGCCCTGAGCAACACAGTCTGACCCACAGCTGAGCCTGCTCTGGGCAGAGGGTTGGACTAGAGATCTCCTGAGGTCCCTGTCATCCTGAATTGTCCTGCGGTGCTATGATCCATAAAGTATAGTGGTAGTTTTGAATACATACTGTTCATGCCTGCTGATTTACCCTGCATCAGCCTTGGGCCAAATAACAATCTGACTCCAGCAATATGGTATAAAGGATGAAGGATAGCAAAGCGACTGGATGAAAGAATCAGGAAGCTAAGTTTTTTCAAAAGGACAAATTGGATGTAATTGGAACTAGAGGAGCAACACTGTAGTGTCACAGGCAGCTGCTCAAGACAGAATGGGAGGTGAAGGACAGTAAAAGTTGCCGGCCCTAATCCAGCACTAGACTAATTTAGGTGTCCCTTTGAAGGACAGCAACCAGGAGTTGAGCTGCTGCTTGATGAGTTGTTGTTGCCTTTGACTATTCCAGTCAAAATGCATTTTGAGGATGTAAAAGAAACTGAGAAAGAAGAGTTATGTTCATTTTCTCACCTTATGTTTCTCTTCTGGATCTTTACAATTCAAGAACCTAAACTTTTGTTTCACAAGAATAAACTAAAATTCTTTCTAGATTACAGCTTGTCTGTTATTAAAATAGAAGATAAAGCTGGCAGTATTGGGATATCTGTTTCTTCAAAGGCAATGAGTCAGGTGAGGAGGAGTGAGCAGGCTACCTGCCATTTAAGAGGAGCCTGGGAGGTCATGAATTGAACTGTGTCTTGGCATGACCCCTGAGCAGCATCACCTCTCAGGAGCAGAGTAGTAACTTTCTGGCAGGAACAGCAGTAACACAGATCATTATTCCAGGCAAAAGACCAAATTGTTGCAGCACTGTACACACCAATCCCTGACACAAAGCCAAAACAATGTGTTTAATACTACAGAAATAAAACTACAAAAGTATTAACGACACCCTTTCTCAGTGTGACCAGTTGTAATTTGTCAATGTAGTTTGTCATTGTGCTTGCCATATCTAAAACACTTGCCTATTGACCCTAGGCCAGGAATTACTGGGACAAAGAGAAAGTATTTGGTTTTGCACTGTGGTTACACTTTATCTCCAAAGTGAAATCTCCAGGTCTTAAAACACAGAATTTGTCTGTTTTGCTTGAATTTACACATTGTGTTTTCAGGTGTGAAGTTGGAAGAGTGTTTTATAATGGATTCTTTTATGGTCTGCCTTATAACTGATCATGAACTGATGAATGTCTCCTGCACATGCTGTGAACTGAATCTCAGTTAACTGCCTCAACAAATTATAATATTGGCAATCCAATTATTATTATTCAAAGAGTAAGAAATTAGAAAATACATTTTCAAGATGAAAATTAGAAAAACACTGCCTGTATGAATGTAAATTTTGCTTTTAATATCAGCCCCACAAATTTGTATATTCATTTCCAATACCTGCTGTAATACAATATTTAATGGCAGCAAAAGGACTAAGCGCAGTAACAGGGTTTTCCCCATGAAGGGGGCCTCTCATAGGTGTTGAGCCTTTTTAAGGGAGAATTTTAAACCATAGCTTTTATTTCTTACTTGTGAATGAAGTTGTAAGTTACTCAAACAAATGGGAATCCAAAGGAAAGAAATGAACATACTGACACCCAGGGAACTCTTCTCCGGAGCTGATACTACAGGCTGCAAAGTTCAGAGTTAGCTGGCTTGGGACTCCAAGCTTCTGTTAGGATATGTGCTATTCTGACTAAAGGCTAGCAAAGCCCACACAGTTCTCACAATGCCAAGGACGCTCCATTCAGCTCTAATGAAAATCTAACAAGGAGAATGAAGAGAAAGAATGGTAGCCAAATTTAACTGCATGATAATACTGAGCACTGTCGTACAGATTGTCAAGGCCTTCTTACAAGAGGTGAGTGTGGCTTTTGCCCAAAATCTGCAGGTTCAAATTAGAAAGACAAGATTACATGGATTCAGATTCAAAGAAAAATATGATTCTAAGTCTGACATACATATAATTAACTATTTAAACCTTCAGAATAATGTAACTGAAAAATTTCTTAAACTGAAGACACTTCTAGCTTACCAATAGGAATAAGGTCTGAAGAAAAAGAGCCATAGTCAAAGAACAAGCAGCATTCATTAAGTTAACAGAGTGCATCCACCTGCCATTTACAACATCCTGGTTCCACTTTCCATAAAAAATATAATCCAGCACATTACTTTTCTCACTTATTACTACTATTTAATGGTTTTACCTATCATGTTTTACAGTAAACCAAGTTACACTTAATGTGCTGTCTACAAAGAACAATGGCAATTTCAGCTCTGGACCGTTAAATGTTAAACACATAGATCACTTTGGAAACTAACCAAAACAACAATCCTGATCTTCCAAATGCAGCAAGCTTACTAAATATGTGCTTAGTTATAACCATGTCCTTGTACCTATAAGGGAGCTATAAGCACGTGTTTTATTGGACAGCATGAGTTTTACAGGAAACCAACCTGAGATCCTGCTCTTCTAAAAAATGACATGTGGAAAAAGGGAAAAGGATCTAGGAGGAAAAATGAATATAAGCACTTGGAAGCATTAAAACACCTTAATTCCAATACAAAAAAAGATGTTCATGAACTTGAATGAGCCAACCCTGCCACTTAGGGCATCAGCAAACAGAGGCATGGTGACAACTAGAAGGTGGCAAGTTGTAATTCTGTGTCATAGAAACATAAGGAATGAGTATACAATGAAAAGGATGGGCACACCTTTCATACACAGAACCAAAGAAGAGATAGACCAGAGAAAGTTAAATGGTATACCTGAAGACTAAGAGAGATTGCAATGGCAACAGATGAGTTTTAAAACCTGAGTTACTGTACTAAAGCTAGTAATAACCAATAACAGTTTTTGCCAGAAACTGCTCATTGCTAAACAAATGGAGAAAAAAAGGTAAGATTAAATGTAGGCTCAGGAATTCTGAACACTTGAAGCTCTTTAAGCAAAAATCATATATAGAAGCAGAGGAAGCCCATGACAAGGAAAGCCCTAAACTGAAAGCCAAATTAAAACAAAAAACTCACGGATAATCTTTCAGAAATATTTTTACACTGAATTAAGGACACTTGTCACCTACAACACAGCAATCAGGCATTTTGTTCTCTTCAACCCTCTCTAATTCAAAGCTAATATATTTCTTCTTCTTCCAGCTGGCTCTACTGCATTGAAATATCCTGAATGTGAGCAATAAGATCTATAGATTCGTTTACATGCTATAGAAATGCATTATCATAGTGAGTGACTAAATTTCTGTAAACATATGTGTTGAAGGTGCTTAACTGTCTAACGAAGAGGTAACAAAGCAGCTTTGCCTGCATTTATTTGTCCACCAGACTCTGCTTCTCTCTAACAGTCTCTACACAGTTAACACAAGCTGGTTTGGGCTAACAGATTAGGCACAGGATTGCAGTTTAAAATATGCCTCAGAGGGTATCCAAACAGAGGTGAAAGAATGACAGAAGTGCAGCTAATTTTCACGCCTACAGACTTCCATTCAGTGGAGGGTCAGGCAAGACCAGACTGCTCAAAGACAAATTACTGCTAGTTTGTAACAAAGTATAAACATTTTCCAGAATAAATATATAACTTTGTATAACTTTCCAGACGCTTCCTGGTTTTGCAGTTATATTTGCAAAAGCAAAGAAACAAAAAAATCAAGCTGCCACCCCCCAAGAAAAAACACTGAAATACTATAAAACAGTATAATATCTCATACAAACCAAAGCAAAACTTTTAATTCTATTCCTGGTCCAGTATCTTGTTCAGTACATTAAAAAAAAAATCAATACATCTTTAAACATATATCTTCATGCTTTCCATTCTAAGCTACTAAAATGAGATACTAATGCTGTATTTGTCTTAACTCACAGAGATATGTCAAGACTGATCAATATCTGAAAATTACATGGAATCTCTAAACAAGACCAAGAGAAAGGACAAATTGAGTCTAATTCTTGATGATACTCGGATTGCACTTTCTCTTTTCACAGTAGGAAGGTGAAGGTTACAAGTTTAATGTTCCATTTTATAAATATTTTCACCTATTACTGCACTTCGTCCTTTATTCACAATATACCCAAGTGAAGATGGACGTTCCAAATCACAGTGGTTTTAGAATACACACACACACACACACACACACACACACACACACACACACACGTGTTCACAAAGCTTCTGCTGGAGGCTTTAGTAGTTTCAGTAACATGTAACACAATTCAGCTCTTTTATGTAACCAGAGCGCATAAATTTCTGTGTTTCCTTTTTGACCTCCCTCATCTGCAAAGCTGTTGCAAATAATGAGCTTTCACCAGTGTTTGTGGAGTTCTTAGGATTTCTATGCTAAAACAAGTTACCTATATTATGAAACCAGTGTTGAAGAAGATTCATGAATATGCACAGAAGGCTAACCAACACTGAAGTAATCAAAGAACTGAAAATATGATGTATCTATCTGCAGCAAGTATTGTACCAGTAAAGTACATAGAGACTCCATGTTCAAAACCCAGAAAACTCTGCTACTGATCAAAAAATAATTCCAGAATGGCATTCCTTTAGAAAGGTCACATTTGCCTCTTCGTTTTAAAAAGTGCTAACTTTGAACAAGAGTAACACCGACCTTCAAGAAAAAGTCTGTGCAGACCTTGTCAAAAATAGAGATATAAAATGTAGTGTTTACAATAATTATCATTGCATGACAACATATGTGAATCAGTGGCCAAAAAGAAACGTGTCACTGATACCACTGCATGCTTAGTATTTGCAATTGCTATTCTAGCTTATAAAAAATATGTGTAAACTTGTATAAAGCTGTGTAAGCTATGCTTGAACTAAATACATATACACATAAATACATATACACATAAAGACATACATGACAAGCATATGTGTATGTATCTGTGCATACATATACATCTGTATACACACATATATATATATGGCAATACACAGATACGATCCAACAAGAGGAACTTTGTAAAGATGCATTTTATATATATAAAAAAATAGATTAAAATTTATTAAAAGGAGGGAACTGTGCGAAGTGGCAAGGACAGACCAGATGATTAAAACAGCAGGAAAACTGCTGTTCTTGGGGTTAGGGGCATTTTAAAGGGTTTTGTATGCTTGTATCAGAGAACAGGAAAAGGAATGATTTTTTTATAGCAACTGATGGTTTTACACAAGCTGCCTCATACCGAAATGAGATGATAAGACACAGCAGAATGGCATTTAAGGGATTGCTCAGCCTAAAAACTGGAAACCATTCAGAGGGACAGATGCAGTTTGATTACAGATTCATGGCTGAGGAAGGTGTTAAATCCAGGTGCAAACCTTACACCTCTGAAATGTCTAGCCGCTCTTATGAGATTCTGGCAGCGTACGAGCCAGAAAACTGATTCATATGGACCATTACGATCACCTAAATTAATCTAATGTAATCTAACCCAATTCTGACCTATCAGAAGGTAGGTAGTTTCACCGAGCAATTTCTACCACACACCCAAGAGCTGTGGGCTGAAGTGGGACATGTTTTCTGGGAAGACTGTCAGCCACCCAGTACTTGTCACATCCAATCATGCAGTACTGAAGCAGTTCAGCAGCAGCTATAAAATTATAAATGAAACCTCACTGTAAGAGCTCTGCTTCCCAGTGTTCTTGGTATTTCAGAGTTGCTCTTTGCCATCAACTGGAAACTTTAAAAAAACCCAACATATGACTTGTGGCAAGAAGGAAGGCAGACACAGGATATTCATTATTTCTACCCCTTCCAAACTCAGGAAATAAAATGGACATGAAACTTTGGGAAAACAGGTAAGGATAAAAAAATTACTTTGAAACAGCATTTTTGACTGCCTGCACTGGACATGCTGAGAACGATTATTTTTTCAACATAAAGCCTGTACCTACGTTAGCAAGCGGTGCAGCACAATGGGAACAGGTTTGTGGGGCAAAGCAGTCGGGTCTAAAGACCTCCCCTTCTGTTATGGTCTAGCTCTAGACTACTTGCACAGTCTGAAGGCTGATTAGTGTCTAGCATGCTAGGTGTGCACCAAAACTGATGTTTTAACTTCATTTCAGCTCAAACGAATCCAGTTTGTGTGTTCTGACATTTCCACATGATGTGAACCAAAGTGCACACCTGGTAGGGAAATTCCCATCAGAGAGGACTCCCTGCATGCTAATGAAGACACTCCCCAAAACAGCTGGTGATTGGTGGCACTTGCGCTCTGCAATACAAAGAATTAACACACTTTAACAACTTCAAGCTTGTGCTGAGGTTTTAGAAAAAATGGGTGTCCACTTCCAGGGCTCAAAAAGAAATTGGAAAAGCAAACAAAACCCCAGCATATTCCTTTTATATGTTTATTTCCCTGTTACCTAACCTTGATCAGTTTCTGCAGACAGGATCCATCAGTCCTTAAAAATGTGCGTGAATCGAGATCCTGAATCTCTCCCTCTTTCCCCACCAATTTACCTCTTATTTGACAGCATGTCCCCATGCTGCTGCTAGACCTGCTGTGAATGTCAGGTTGTGCTAGGTACCAGGAAGGCCCTTCTCTTAGTCTGCAGCCAGGGCAGGCAGGTCTGATCTGACATGACTGGTGCCGGCACAGAGGCACCCTTGGTGTGAAGATTAATTCCTTCAGTTCCTGCAAATTGCAGGAAGCTTCAGTGCAACTGTCCCATTTGACTACTAACGTACATGAAGTACGAAGCACCATTGGCTATCTGGTGCTCTTCCTCCTTTGGATTTTCCTTCTAAAAACGCCCAAGTAAACTTCTTACGTCTGCCCAAAGGCAGCATGACTGGGACACCAGGATGAAAAATGATAGGACTATACATGCCACTGGTAAGAGAACTGTTCAAAGGGACAAACAAATGTGCAGTACCTTCTAGACGGAGGACATTTGCATGCTACAGGACCATCACAAATCTTTTGTTACCTTGACTATTTTTGTCAATAGGAAGGAAGGTACCTAGTTTAGGCCAGTGAGCAAACCTACTGTCCACAAAAAAACCCCATTAAAATTTATTAACTTTTGTTTATAAGAAATGAATGCAATTAAGAAATAACTGGGAACCTAAAAGAATCCATGTTATTCTTTGAGCAAACAACCCTGCCCCATACCTGATCTGTTGTGAAACACATTCTTTGGAAAATACCATTCATTTGAAGGTTACTTTGTTTTCCTGGACTTGCATTCAGTACTGAAACCCAGCACAGAGACTTAGGGAATTCCTTAGGCCTTTGTGCAAATACTTCCATCTGGTGCTACAGGCCTATATGCAAGGGTAGGGTTAAAGTGTAAATAATATTTACTTCCTAATGCTGACTCAGTTCTAGATGTTTTCTTTTTGTGGATCAACACAATTCCTGCCAACATCTTTAGCTCCAATGTGAACAAATTTTAAGACAGCCATAGCTTATTAGACAATCTGGTACTCCTGTGTCCTAAAATTACTTCAACTCTCCTTTGCCAGAGTGCTTATGCATGATATATGATATATATGAGCAAGCACTTTTGAAGGAGAGTAAGTCTTCCCTTTGTCAAGAGACTCAAGTTAAAATATAGTGACTTATACCAAGAGACACAAAAGTTCATGGCACAGATATGTCTTCAATGCCTTTTCAGCAAAAATGTCAATATTTGTCTACCTGATACCTCTGCCAGGTCTACTGTACACTGGTAGAAAGCAAGTGTATAACATAGTAACAAACTCTGTGTGGAAAAAAAACAAAATAGCTGCAACACAGAATGAATATTTTCCACCAGAAGGAAAAGTAATATCTTTCTTTAAAACAAACAAACAAACAAAAAAAAAAACCCAAAAAAAAAACCCTAGCAAAGTATTTCTTAATTATTTTAACAGATTGTTTAGCACTGATAACACATAGAGAAGTTAGAGATGGAAAGAGGATGTGATGCTTTGGAAATCTTAGTTGAAGGCATACACAACAGCAAAATTTAGCAAAATTTAAAAAAACCAAAATTTAAGGCCAAATAAGCCCATACAGACCAGTAATGGTTGAAAGAGCCTAATCACAGAATCACAGAATCACAGAATCACAGAATGGTTGGGGTTGGAAGGGACCTCTGAAGATCATCTTGTCCAACCCCCTTGCTTCTAATATTTTGTTCAGGCACTTCAGGGAGGAATATTAACCCTATTCTGTTTAAACAAATATTGATGTATCAATTTTCTTTTCATCTGGCCACACCAGTTCTTCTGATGTCTCATGTGAACCATCACAGGTGTCATAGTTTACAGGCATCATTCACAGGTTTCAAGTTGTTAGCCTTCACTGAAAGTGACTGTTAGTGTTAACTGTAAACCAACAGTTACAGATTTATATAAGTCTTAAAAACTGCAGAAAATTTAACATCTAATTCACATTAAGTCACAAAATATTTATCAACAAAGACACTAAAAAAACCCAAACCTTAATACATTGGACAGTCTATCTGAGCTCAGTGTCATGTCTGACATTGAACAGGGAATAAGAACAGAGCATGTACATAACAATAATGTCCTTTGTACTCTCTCAGATTCCAGAAATCTGTAGTTTAGGGAAAGCTTGCATTTAAGGTTATAACTGCGTCCTTTAGTTTAACAGATCTGACCAGTCATCCTTTTTGCTGAACTGTGGAATCACCCTTTGGCAGCATCTGTTTTTTAGCTTTTTCAAGACGCTATGCCAATGACTTCCACAGCTTCAAGAAAATGTGATAGGAATAAGTACCTTTCATTCATTCTAAAACCCCTGCCCAAAAATACCATCTGATGATTTTTTGTTTCTGTGTTATGAGAAACAGACAATAATAATCCTCCCCTCGCCCTCACAACATTCAGTTTTACAGTATGTCTAGATCGTATCCCATTCACTTACTTCTTTCCAGGCTCATGAATACCCATCTATTTAATCTCTTCATACAAAAGATGTTCCACATCCCTAATCATCCTTTTTGCCCTTCTCTGTACTCTTTTTTAGTTTTACGGTGTACCTCTTGAGAAGAAGACGAGCTATTCAGTACTTTAGGGGTGAAAGTATATTCTGGTTTGTTCCACTTTCTTTCCCAGCAGATCCTACGATTCTGCAGTGCCATTGTTTCTGGCGCACTATAGCCAACCCTGTTAACTAGGATAATAAGGAGATAATTGAAAAAACAGGCTAACCAGGGTCCTAGAGAGCATACAGGGATTTTTGATGCAAGGACACTTTGTGTCTCCACAAAATTCCAGCTAGACTGAGTCAGCTCATGTTCAACCAGTTAAACATTGGTTATTGGGATGAGCTCAGATCCAGCTCAAGTTAGTTGTTCCAGCTCATGAAAACCATGTAGAATTTGGACTGGCCTGCAGATCAACTTGGTGCAGCTGCATGCTTCCTAGAGGCTTCACAGGGAACATTTATTAGGTGAGGTGCAGAGATAACCCCAGCTATGATGATGTTTTCCTGTGTTGTTGGCTTGCATAAGATCCTGAAATCTGGGATGCTTGGGAACAAGTAAATAGACAATGGCTCCAAAAGAAACCACCTTGGGTAGAAAGCCAGATATAACATGTACAGCTGGCTCTGAATGACTTCACGCACAACGACTATGCACTGACTTCCCAGTTCTGAAGGGAACAGGGTGCACACACATAGTATTACACAGGGTCAGAAGAAATTTATTATTGTCAGTTCTTTCTGAAGTGAAAATGGCCCGAATGGCTGAGCTGTCACTGGAAATAGTACAGCTACAGTCCTGAAAAGACAAGCCTCTCTGTGACCCAATGGCAATCTCTGATCTCTGGCATCTCTCCACTGAACAGAGAAGATACCATCCTCTATTAAATGCTAGGAGACTGAGCAACTGGTTTCACTTTTGCAGAGAAAAAAATAGATAGAATATAAGCAATTGGAATGTCAAGCAAATCTCTAATGACAAAAACCAATCAAAACCCAGAAAATCTGGTTTCTGTACCTTCAGGTATACAGCTTCTCTCTTCTCCCACTTACAAAATGCAGAAAATACTTCTAGCTTGCCTCACCAGAGCATTATGATGCTTATCTTTATATTTATGAGGCACTTCTTTAGAGGGAAATTTTTACAGTTGCATGTAGCTCTGAAGCCACCAGGAAACTTAGAAAACCAATGGTTTCTACTGTTCACACTAATCTCATTACGTCAGTGAAAACACCAGAATGCTTGATAGAAGGGCAGATGCTATCTGCTCTTGATTTGGACTGGTGTATACTGCATACAATGGACAACTACTAAGAAAATTTAATCTGCACTGAATTTTAGAAAATATTACAGTAAAGAATTCTGTTGAAATCTCTCAACCGGCATAAATACTATCTTAACATCTTCTCTACAGATAATATTCTCTAGTGCTTTGCACAAGAAGTGATAAGCAAATTAAGGGAGTGACTTCCTCTCTTGCTATTATTATCAGTATTGTTTCAGAGAATGATTATTTTGTATTTATTTCTATTATGCTTTCAATCCTCATGTCCACAAGTTTTCTGAATTTACCACTAATACTACAGGAGTTTTCTAAAGTGGATGCTTTATTTGCATGTGAACTTCAAGCAACAGAAAAAACTGAGACAATCCAAACTTTGCTGGCTAGGTTTGAAAGGTTTCTCCATTTACATTATTGTACTTGTGAAATCTATGTGCACACAAGAAGAATCACAATTTTATTACATTTAACACCTAAGGGCTACCATAATTCTCACCCTCATCTTTAAGAGATAAGTATGGCAGATCATTTTCTTCAATTAAACTACCTTCTTCCATTTCCTGGGTTGTTCCAGCATTACTCCAGCTGAGAATTTTGTCTTGAAGGGGAGAAAAAATTGTAAATTGGGATGACTCAGAGAAAAGTACAGTGCAAAGAGATCTCAGAGTCATCCAGTCAATCCCACCACCTTAACACAAATTTTCACTAAGTAATGCTACTTGCACCTTACTTGGCTGACTAAGCTACTTCACCCAGGAGATCCATTCAAGTACTTCCTTGTCCTTACAGTTACACTTTATTTTTCAGTATCTTTTAAAAATTACATTGCAGTTTAATTTCATTATGTTTGTTCTGATCGACTATGGATACACTGTATACCTCAGTGCAAAAGGCTTTTCTTGTTCTCAAAGACTGCTATACAGATTTGTCATAGAGTATTTCCTACGACTTAAATAAACAAATCCTACTTTCTTCCTGTTTTAACTCAGTTACTGGAAAGCTAAAATTTGGACTATAGTATCTCTATAATGAAGCACAGAGCCCAGGTTCTTCTTGTTAATGAGTTATCCTACAAGAATGAGACCAGGACCATCCAAAGTAAAAGGCAAAAACTCCACATGAATCAAAACCTTGATACAGATGAGTGAGATGGAGATCAATCTTTATCAACAAAATGGGCTAATTTTTGATAGCCTCACTCCATCTTACTAGACAGAATCAACAGCGAGGATTCTTGTTTTGCTGTCTTTCCTATCACCTTTCAGTTATACAGTATACTCTTGTTGTGGTTTAACCCTAGCCAGCAACTAAGCACCACACAGACGCTCGCTCAATCTGTCCTCAGTGGGATGGGGGAGAGAATCGGAAGAATGAAAGTGAGAAAACTGGTGGGCTGAGATAAGAACAGTTTAATAATTGAAATAAAATAATGTAAAATAGTAATAATAATAATAATAATAATGATATAAAAAGCAAGTGATGCATGATACAATTGCTCACCACCCACTGACCAAGGCCCAGCCCGCCACCGAGCAGCTATCACTGCCCCCCAGCCAACTCCCCTCAGTTTATATACTGAGCATGACATCCTATGGTATGGAATATTCCTTTGGCCAGTTTGGGTCAGCTGTCCTGGCTGTGCCCCCTCCCAGCTTCTTGTGCATCTCCTCGCTGGCAGAGCATGGAAAGCTGAAAAGTCCTTGAGTGGTGTAAGCCGTACTTAGTGACAACTAAAACATCAGTGTGTTATCAACATCATTCTCATACTAAATCGAAAACACAGCACCATACCAGTTACTAGGAGGAAAACTAACTCTATCCCAGCTGAAATCAGGACAACTGTCTTAGGAATCTTATGAAGAAGAGTACCTTGCAGAACTTTCAAGGCATGAAGAAACAATATTTCTTTCTTCTTTTGTCTTAAAATGTAGCTGTTGGATTAGATTTTTTAAACCTCACCAAGACTAAGCAGTTCTTCTCTCTCTACATGCTTTTTTCTCTGTCTAGTTTATGATCACTGACAGTGGGTCAGAAAGGCAGAGCTTCACTTCCCGTATTGTATTTCAGTATATTAAACCCAACAGTCTTCAAAATAATTTCCAGTAGTCTGTTCAAACATAACTCCTCTCATCACTTGGCTGCTATACTTTTTGTTTCATCCAGAACTTAAAGAGTATTGAATTTGAAATGAGAGAACTGTCCTTTCTGAAGGGAATAAGCTTATCATTGTCCTATAGCTGCAGAGGATGTTTCTGTGACATTTTTAGACATTCAGCTCCTTTTACTGTACGTGACGCACCGTTTTGTTACAGAAATTAGCCAAGCAGCTGCAATTATTAAACTGTGTCTCAAATGCTGAAAGTTTATTGGTGGCTGGGTCAAGAAATTCAGCAAGGCCACCGGGGGTAACTTATTGACCAGAAGATCAACTTCTGCTGTCTTTCCCACACAACTATACTTACCAAAAAATGGTAATGATGAGGTAAGTTGCTAACCTACCACAAGGTTTTCTTCAGAGGATTCAGATTCCCTTTGTTTCACACCTACCTTTGGATCTAACCTCATTTTGTCTAATCCAGATTTTAGTTATATAACACATTCCCTGGAATCAACTGCAGATAATTTCAAAAGCTTTAAGTTGTGTGGCATGGCATTTTAGAAAATAAACTATGGTTATCAACCACAAAATTTAAACTTCTATAATCAATGTTCTGTTTACGTTTTCTCACATAGTCTATGAGCAAAAAGTCAATCTAAGAACGATGTGTTGAATGGAACAATCAGTTAACAAAACAATAGAGAGATAATACTACTGGTTACTCTTCAAAGACCATTGAAAGCACATGCTTCTGTGCACACCTGCAGCAAAAAGAACAAGGTACTGGGTTGCATAAACACAAAAAGTGAATATACAAGACAGAAGTGACAATGTTGCTGCCTGAGACATATCCCTGTCTCACAAAAAAGATGTTGCTAATGACAAGGATTCTGAACAAAGAGGCAGGAGTTTATGCCAGGCCCAAAGAATGTACATTAGAGAAAAGGTGAAGAAGGCTCAGTTTCTTTTTAATTGAAAATATGTCTTAAGTGGCCTGGGGTAAGCCTAAGAAGACATCTTATTCTTCATATAATGGGTAAAACAACTAAGTAGTGAATATCTAAACGTGTGAAAATCTTTCATCCAAGTATGCTGCCAAACTCTTTGAATTAATGTACTTAGTCCTTAGGAGTATTACATAAATATTTATATTTACATTCATAAGCGATAAAGGAAAACAGCTAGGCCCCCTGAATCCCACATTTTAATGGGAAATACTATTAATAATGGATTTAATCAAAATGGTGTACCTCTATTAAGAAGTCACTTTGTTTTTTTCAGTTTGTTTCATGTACTTTTTTAAAACTAAAAACTCAGATGTAAATATCTCTGCATCAAATTCAGAGATCTGTTTAGAGAGAATTTAGATCTGTTTAGATGTAAAAAACTCATCAGGTGTAAACTTAAAAAAAATAATAACAATATGTCTATGCCAGCATTTATTTTTTTCCATTGAATCTACCCATCTAGTGCTATCTATGCATCTGTCAAGTTATTTGGAAAAAGAAGTCTAAATCAGACTTTTCCTCTCTTCAACTTAATAAAAAATTCTGCGTTCAACTATGTGTCCAGTCAGTGTTAATAATGGCCACATGGTTGATCACAGAATCATGCAAGAAATTAATGAAAGTAAATAAATTAAGCTGAATTAGGTGGAAATTTGGGAGGATAAGCCAAGCATCCTCAGCAAACACAAACTGCCAAAATTAACAGACTGAAGCTCATACCTTATTGAGCCATGACAGTAAACATTTATCAAACCAAGGAGAAGAATAAGCCAACAGTAAGACAATCTCTGCTTCTTAAATTCTGGGTGAATAGCCTGGTAAGTCTATCCTCATTAACTGCAAATAACAACAGGGGGCAAGACTACTGACAATAATATTCAGGCTAGCACTAGGATATTGAATGCACCGAAATACAGATGGCCTTAAAATGCCTGGGTAAACAAACATTACATGTACAAACAGATGGACAACTAATAAATCTTACTGAAAGACTGCAAACCATGCTGTATCAGGCCAGACGCTGTTTAATACTGATCCTTCGGTACCCTCACAAAAGAAGCAGTATGACTGAATCTGTTCTGAAGACAGAAGAATTCACTCCTGATCTTCTTGTCAGGTAAAGGATTACCTCATTTGGAAAGATAAGCCCTAACACTGCAGTATGTATTGTTGAAGTATAATATTATACATCTAGCTTAGGCCATAATAATGATCGCTATTATCACAGGCAAAGGTTTGCTACAAAGGGGTATTATGGAATCAGTAAAGCTGCTATAGTGTGTTCGTAACTAGATTCACAGATGCTGTTATGGATAAGCAATTGCCTTTAATGTGGGATGAAAACAACCCAAATGGCAATCAAAGGGAAGTAGACCTTGACTGCAGAATCCAGTTCATCACTGTGGTATCCATGTTACACTCTAGTTACTCTAGTAGTTACTCTAATTTTATGACACTGTATTTCCACAGATTCCATTTGCAATACTGACCATAATAAAACTGGAAGAAACCCACTGCCTAAACATAGGAGATAATATGAAACAAACAAACAAAAAATTCCAACGTTAATGAGGAAATAGAATGCAAATATTGTCGCCATTTTACTTGATTCTTACCCTCTAACCATATAACATTTAATTGCCAAAGAATGACATCACCAGATCATGTGATAATCAGGTAAAACAATGAACTTAGTATATGTTGGAACATGGGAATATGATTTAGTGTTCACTGTATTGAAATATCTTTTTTGCAATTTGGCTGTTGTAAGAAAAGTTTAAAAAGGGAGTCAAATAGGAAGCCAAGACCAGGGTGCATTGCTCAACATAACTCCATTCTTTCAGGCACCAGATACATCACCCTACAGCTTTTACGGCACTCAGGCCATCTAATTCAACAGAGGAAAATGAAATCAGACAAGAAATCTTAGTTACCCTGTTGCACAGGATTGAAGCAAAGCTCTTCCCTTACTAGACAAAAACCTCTATTATCGTTATCCAGAGAAAAAAGGTACTGCTTTCAGTGCAGCCTGATCTACACCCAAGCCATTGCAAATCTAGGCTATTGCCTGAAGGGACTATATCTCATCTCTCATATTATAACAACCTCTTGTATGTTGTTTTGACAAGTTTCCATAGATACATATATTTTCAACAATGCTTAAAGACATCTTAAGGTTCTTACACTGTCATATACCTACACACTAACTCTCAGTGGAGATTTTACTGGCTATCACAGAGCTCACAGATATAGGCACTAGAGAGAACAAAATGGAGTGCAAATGAGAAAGATAAATGGTAAAGGCCACTTTTTCTCTTTTTCAATGTGTAAGAATGAAACATTTTATCTTTTTTCTGTTTTCCTGATAAGAAATAATCTATATTATTCTTGGTTTTGTATGGTGTTATTCTACTGAACTTTCAGTAGTTCAGTAGAACTACTAAAAATCAACCGTGAGAGAGAAGGACAAAGGAAGATTTTAGCAAGTTTTATCAAATTCTGGTGGGTATGGACCCCACAACCACCAAGGCAAAAGCAGCTTCTTTATCTTACGTACATATACAATACAGAATGATAAAAAGTAAATAAGTGCAGATGGTTAAGAAGCATATTTCCTTGTATCAACATTGATCTAAAAGTAAGCTTCCTAAAAGAACATATAGCTATACATACACACAAACAAAGAAGTTAGCAAAGAGTTTGCGTACAAGGACATGAAATGGCAATGTCCTTTAATAGCTCCTCTTGCATTTGGGAAACCTAGAACAGAAATTAATACATTTTGGTTCTTCCTGTGTAAGCTGGGGCTGAACTT
>WAAD01025770.1:43535-58011 GCA_013389945.1 Fregata magnificens | reverse complement strand
GCCGGAGCCAGCCCCGCCGCGCCCCCGGGCCGGCCTGAGCGGCTGGAGATAAACGGGTCTTGGCAACGTTCGTGTAGCTCCGTGGGCGGCAGCGTCTGAGCGCTGCGCGACGCGTGGTGCATTTATTGTTGCTTTTCAAAAATCATTTAGTTGCTGTTGCTCCCCCCCGCGTTGCACAGCTCGGCAATCTGGTGTGTCTGGGACAGCAGTCCCTGGCACAGGACATTGCCGTCCCCGGGCACTGGCACCCACGGCTGACAAACGCCCAGGACTGACAGCAGCAGGAGGGGTACCCCCAGCCCAGACATGTTGGATGAGGGGAGGCGGACAGGTGTAGAAGGACTCTCTCTGCCTCTCCTACTGCAGGTGTGCTTCATCGGCCGAAGCAATGTGGGGAAATCGTCTTTGATCCGGGCCTTGTTTTCACTGTCTCCAGAAGTGGAGGTCAGAGTGTCAAAAACTCCCGTAAGTGACATTTTTAACTTCCCCCCCTCTTGGTGGGAAGCTGATGCCAACCCAGAGGATAGGGCTGGGAAGGGTGGGAGGAAACGAGCTCTTGGGTAACTTGAAGCGGCGGGAGAACGTGCCAGCCGTGATGGCCGCCAGCTCACAGCTGGCGCAGGTCTTGCTCTAGCAAAGGAGAAGGCGGAAAGAGCCCAGCTTAGCTCTTCAGCCAGAGCTGGCACGTGTGCCAGACAGAAGAGTCGTACAAGCTGAGCAGACATGCCGTAAAGCCCTTTGGGAAGAACCAAGCACAGAGACCCGCGCAGGTATTTTTAGTCTGTTTTATGGATAGAGCCATATAGGATTGCTACAAGGGTAGGAGACTAGGCAGCTTAAAGCAACAGTAGCATTTTTGCAGCCTTCTCTGGGAGGGGCAGGTTATGGTAGAGAGATGTTTTGCGAGGCATCTCCTAGCCTACTGCTTAAAGCAACTTTTTAAAACCACCCCCTTCTTTCATCTTACCTAAATCCTCTCCCCAGGGCCACACCAAGAAGATGAATTTCTTCAAAGTAGGGAAGTACTTTACTCTGGTGGATATGCCAGGATATGGCTACCGTGCCCCGCAAGACTTCGTGGAGATGGTGGAGGCCTATCTGCAGGAACGGTGCAAGTAAGGGACTTAACTGTACCTCCACAGAGCAATGAAAGCCTGACACCTATATACGGTGTCATGTAATTAGGTGAAAAAATGCAGGTGGGGTAGCTACTTCCAGTGGTACTATTGATCAGTTCTGACGTCATTTCCCTGGGAACCTCTGTGGCGTCACTCATTCATGCTTCGGCAGCTCAAAACAGCAGAAAAGATTGAGGTGCTGCTCCATGCTGACCCTCAGCTCCCATGTGTGGCTTTTCTTGGCTCTTCCTATCGCCAGATCCCATCTTCCTTGTTCTTGCATATGAATTTGGAAGTAGCAGAGCAGGCATGAAATAACAGTGGTGATTACTGTTGCTTGTATTTCTGGCAGCTTGAAGAGGACTTTTCTGTTAGTTGATGGTGTAGTAGGACTCCAGAAAACAGATCATATTGCAGTAGAGATGCTGGAAGAATTTGGGATTCCTTATGTGGTAGGTAACGCTTCGTTCTCCTGTTGGTTATAAGCTACAGATAATCTATAAAGGTGTATACCCTCTACCTGAGCATATGCAAGTTGTCCTACCCAAGTAGTAACACACACACACACACCCCTTTATTGTTAATAAAATAGGCCTAAAATGTGTTGAGGGGGGCAAGGGGGATTTAAGGGATTTTTTTGCTTGATTTATTAAATGGACACTTTTTTCAGTGCTCAGCTTGAGGAGCTTGAAAAGGTCCACTCCTTATGCAGGCTATAGAAGTGTTTTGGTGAACTGTATTATACCATTTTTTCCCCCTAGATACGACAAAGAGCTTTTAGCCTGCCTTGCAAGATGGTGCCGGACTCTTACAGATGTTCCAGGCTAGCAGCAAAATAATCTTCTTTTCCTCTTTTTAATCCTCCTTTTCTGGATCCATGCAGATGGTGTTAACAAAAATTGACCGAGCTTCCAGGGGACTGTTGTTAAAGAACGTACTGGAGATCCAGGAGTTTGTAAAGGAGAAAACTCAGGGATGCTTTCCTCAGCTATTCCTGGTCAGGTAAAGCTCTTCTCCGTTGCTGCCGTTTCCTTTCAGGTGATGATTTGCAATAGGGCAAACTACCTGAAATGGGTCTGTCTGCTCTAGAGGTGGCACTTCTCTGTGCCCCAAGGATGGAGGGTGGGCTGCTGATGGGGAAACGCCCCTTTCCTCCTCCCCCTCCTCTGCAAGTGAGTGGAGTTCCGTTTTCAAGGCTGCCCTTCCTTTGGCCTTTCTCGGAGGGGGGCAGCAGCCCCTATGCTGCCCACTAGTGGGCTTTGCCATTTTGTTTGCAGTTGTGTTAACAGTAGCAAGCTGTAACTGATGACGTAGCTGAAGTGCTTAATTTACCAAGGTTGTACTGCACTGCAGGAGATGTACTTTTATACAGCCAGTGGCTGAGTTTGCTTGTATTACTCCAAGACACAGCAGCGTCTGGCACTGAACATCCCACGCCTTTGTTTCCACAGTTCTCTGGAGTTTTCAGGGGTTCACTTGCTAAGATGTTTTGTAGCCCATGTTACTGGAAACCTGCCTACTGTAGAGGCCAGCTGAAAAGACTGGCTCCTGATCTGCTCGCCTCATCCAGAACGAAAGGTACCAAAACTAGAGGTCTGGATTTTTGCTGTAAATAACCCGAGGTACTAGAATTTATTTTTGGATAAACTTGTATAAATTTTTGGATAAATCAGTATTTGTAAGGCTAAGCTTTTTCTTTAATAAATTCATTAATTGAGGAAGTTTGCAGTATGAATGAATCCAGGTTATTACAAAACTGTTTTATAAAACCTACATGATTGTGCTAAGCAGTAAAAAGCAAAGAGAACCTCCAAAGAGAAGCTAAGTTTTAATACAGCATTTCCTCTCCCTCCAGCTAAACATTCAACAAGCTACCACTGCATGCCTGAGGTCTGCTATATTTAGGATACTAGTCTAGTAATCTTGCTAATAAAAAGGCATTTAGTTTAGAAAAGAAAAACTATAGCCCTAACGTTAAGCAAACTGTACTTGAATTGAACGATACAGAGGTTTACTTCTCTCAGCTTATATAGCAGGGGCCAAAAACTAGCACCTGTGCAACCTGCCTGCTCTAAGGCCATCTAGAGTGGTAATAGCCAACACGTTGTCTGTGAAGGTGTGTTTAGGACTTCTTGTGTGTTTTACTGTTGTAACTCCTCTGCATTGTGCGTTCAATAGGTGCAGCGTGATAGCATGCCTCGCTTGTGTACATCATGTTGTCCCTGTTCCAGGTGGATGAAGGAAAGGACACATCTTTAATGGGATCTGCTTTTTGATCACTGTTGGCTTGAAACAGAGTGGAATAAATGACTGACACCTAGGGGAACTCTCTCCTTCTGCACTTCACCACCCGTCAGTGCTGCATCTACCTTCTGTTTTAAATCCAGCATGACGTTGTACAGCTGCACTCAGATGAATTACCAGAGATAAGACACACTGTCCACTATCTGCGTCTGTTCTACCTTGGCAGCTGAAGCACGACACTGATGTCCTGTACTCTTTAGGGGCACTGTAACAGCTGGCAGAACTGCATCCCACAGCAGCTAAGAGCACCTGAAGTTGGCTTGTTACAAGGCACAGAACTGGAAAAAAAAGGACTGCCATCAATAGGCCAAGGCTATTAAGGGCCTATGTCAAACTCTGGCACTCAGTCTTGTCGTGTTGTAACATTGCTAAATGTGTGTATGCAGTTGCCAAAGTTACTTATGTTAAGTGTTCAGACCTCAAGAAAGGGCACGTCTTTTGTGAACCACTCTGAATTATTTCCACTGTTTTGTTTCATTATGGAATTTCTTGTAACTCTCAGACTAGACATGAGGCAAGGTCTGTTTTCAGCATACATGTAAGAAGTGGGGGGTGTGGGGAATGCAGTAGATGTGGATGGATCTCTAGTTTCCACATCTTAGCAGAGATCAAACCTGTAATTCTCTAATATTTTACTTCTAATCCCAACATGCTCCAGGGTGGACCAGTCCATGGGATGCTTGATCCTAGGGGGAAGTGCACTAGTATCTAGACAGATGGAACAGGTGCAAGTGAACAGTTCAGGAATAATCTTTTCTTAGTATCTTAAAACCAGGATCTTCCAAAAGCATCGGTCTTGCCAAGGCTGTCACTTTCAAGGCCTCAGCTTTGACTGAAGAGCCTCTGAAAATAAGTCTGCATATGTAAAAGAAAGTGCAGTTCTGGTTTTAGTCCCTCTTCAGAACAAAATGCCTTAGAGTGCTAGGAAGTCTTTTATTAACCACTTAAATACATTAAGTATGTCTGGTAAATCCATTGGTATAAGAAGTGCTTTGAAATGGCAGCAGACTGTGAATTGGACCCCATGATCCTTGTGGGTGCGTATAGTTGCCATGAGGTGTCCTTAGCGGAAGCCACATGCAGCTAGGTCATACAGTTTCTTACAGATGTACTAGAAACAGTAGGTACAGTCTTATCTTGAAGAACCAGCTTTACCTCTGGACACATCTGGGCTTTCTGCTGTATTGGTCAAGAGATCTTTATTCACAAATGCTTCAAATAATAGAATAACTCTTGCATTTTCCTCAGCTGTCTGCAGTTTTGTTACATGCAAGAATCAGTGCCCCTGTGACAGGTTAAGGTAGTAAATAAAATCAAGTCCTCTCCTTCACTTAAACATTAAAACTTACATTTAAGTGCCTTCGTGGGAACGTGCTTTGGGTGAACAGGCGTCTGATGCACTAGCAGACTTTCTTGCCAAGGTCTTAAGGAACATGCCGTGTTGCTGAGTGAGGAACTGCACTTTCTCAGGCCAGGGACACAAAAGCTCTCCCTTTCTTTCTCCCAGCCCATTGATCAATGGTGGACCTGGCAGCATACTGAAGTAGCAGAGATCATTTCAGTTTTAAATGCTTTTGATGTCTTAAATTGTTTGCAGTGTATACACCACACTGCAGGCACCCAGCATTATCTTGTAAAGCTTTGCCTCTTCTGCACCTGTCATTTACAGAAGTGATGTTGAGTACAGGCTTCTATGGAAAAGGATTTTACCTTCTGCATGTCCCTGGTCTTTCAGCAGTACCTTCTCCTTTTTCTTCCTCTACTGTCTGGTCTAGTCTGTCACCATAACCCTGGCACTACAAAGCCAGTAGCTTGACCGTATTCTTGCAACAGTCCCCTAGAGTCACTATAGTGTAGAATGCATTTTAGTAGGGACCTTGACCAGACACTATGTCAATAATTCTATTAATATCAATGAAGTAACCTAAACAGGTTTTTCGGGTTATTTTAAAAAGAAGGGGGGGCAGGTTTATCAGGTAGACATTTTAGCTTTAGCCTCTCTGAGGCATTTACACAGAGGCGCAACATGCACTAAGGCAGAAAGAGCTCTGGTTTACTGTCACTTTGAAGGTTGTTTCGGTGCTGCCTTCTTTTACTGTTCATCTTGTCTAAAGTCTTGCTCCTTGGGCGCAGCATTGTTTTCAGACTCTGCTCAGAACTAGGATATATTGCAGTAGGAGCTCTCTGGTACAGTATGAAACAAATTTTGGATGCCAAACAGAACATGCCAAGTGCTGAATACAGTCAGTTCATTCTGTGGTAAGTGGGGTGGCTGCCCCTGAGAAGCAAGATACTGCTACCTCAACTATCAAAGTTCCTGGCAAGAGAGGAAACAGAAATTTTAGCAGCAGCTAATGTTTCCACTCTGAATGACTGGCTAATCCTACTCATGCTTCAGATTGCTTTTAGTAGCTGCTTATCCCAGCTATAACATGATACCATATTTTATGGAGAAATTGTAGCTGTTTCTGTGCAAGCAAGGACAAACCCAGGGAGACACTCAGCTTCTTACATCACTCTCCTGCTTAAGTGTTATTGAAACAGAGTAAGACCTGAACCCATTTACAGAAGAGGCAGAGGAGGGAGGAATAAGTTGTGGTTTTGTCCCATGCTACAAACAGGACACGAGATGAGAAGAAAGGAACAGAACTAAGAAAAGGCAAACTGATCTTACATTACATCCCAAAATAAAGATAAGTGAATACACTAAGAGGCTGTTGCAGATAAGAGAAGTCATCATTGTGGGATTAACCAAAAGGTTTTATTAAATTGATTAAATGAAGATAAAATGATGATTAGACTTCCTACACTTCTAATAATTAAACTAGCTTGTATACAATATGCTTTAGATCTAATATAAAATGTCATTTACCTTGCTGTAGATATTGGATGCCAGGTAAGGGATCTCTCGACCTCGAGGACTAACCTTGAGAGGCATCAAGGGGAGATTGCTTCTTGTGCAAGAGAACTCAACGGACTGTGGTGGCTGCAGATATTTGTAGCGTAAAGTGATTGACTTGTAGTCAAACTCCCCTTTCATGTACATGCAGCTGTGCAATCCCAGCAGCTGTAGTTTCATCTCGTCCCAGCTCAGGCTGGTACTGTTAGCTGCTGGTAAGACATGACCTAAATTGCTTAAGTTCCTGGGAAGATATGGCCTAGCACAATTTCTCAAGGTTTGTACAACAGGGCTGACTTCACTCAGGCTTACTTGTTGGTGATGCCTGAATCAAACTACTGTTAATTCAGTGAGAGTGGGTGCACCCAACACACAGGTGTGACTTACCTCTACAGCCCTCTACGTAGGAAGCCACCCTCTCCACAATATGCTATAGCCAGTCCTGTAACTTCCTTTTATTCTCATCTGATGCATTCACAGCCAGTTTGTATCTAAAAACACCACCGATAAAAAGTAAAGTAAGCATCCCTTCCTTACCTACACAAGTGATTTTAATACTGGGTTTGGTAACTGTGCTTTGATCTGCTCCTAAGAACTAGCTACAGCATTAAGCCTGTATGCACAGATTTATTTTAACACTTATTTAACACTGTGCAAGCACTTGTTAAATACTTGATCTCTAACTAGTTCAGCTATAACTTGTCTACTTATAAGCATCTCTTATATAAGCACAGAAAACTGTTTTGCTCAACAAGGTAATTATTGAGCAGCTATCAACTGCTTAGTTAAATATACAGCAGTTTTTTTCAGGGAAGGTACTTCACATTTTTGTATTCTAATGATCTACAATGGTATTTGTGCACCTTGTGGCACATCTACAAAGTTTATACAAGACAATACATCTACCACTTGCACAGACGTAGCTGCTTAAACCAGTATTTTCTTTGAAAAACATTGAGAATGATGGAAAAAATAATATGCCAATAAGTAGTAAGGGGCAGGGGGGAAATAAATCTTAGTGCTGTTCTTGCTAATGCTGTTCCCCAAGAAGTTATTCTCTGCTGGTTCATACGTGATGAATACAGCACTGCTGGACTGTTGCCCTCGCCCGTGGTGCAAGTGGAGAATGTGGTGTCTTGGGATGGCACCAGCCCTGAGCTCCCTCAAGGAAGGCTGATTAGATTCTGACACCGAAAGGCGCTGTACTCACTTCTTTTGAATTCATGCCTTGGGATCCTTCAGTGCTTCATCAAGACTCTCTGGCTCTACTCTCCAGTATGTTTTTGTTTCTCCAGTGTCTGCATTTCAGCTGCACGTTTTCCTTCTTCCTCTTCAGCTTCCTAGAGAAAAACCTTCGTTCAAACTTAACTTAGCAAGGCATTTATTACACCAGAAGAGTGAGTCTCCTACTCGAGACAATGAATTTTTCTTTATAAGGAAGAATTTCTTTATGACAAAAATTTTTCTTAAGGCAAAATCTCACGAAGGCACAAGAAACTTGCATTTCTCAAGCATCAGCAAAACTAGCTTAACCTTTCATAACAGTTTATGAAGGATGTAAGCTATTGTACAATTCAGAAATACTATTTAACAGGGCAAAACAAATGCACTCAGACCAGGGCGCATGTAGATGCAGTAGGAGTTCAGAACCACAGCTGCCTTTGTCCTCAAAGACAATAAAAAACATTGCGCTGATATTTAGAGATTCTTTTTCTTCCAAAAAAAACCAGAAGGTGTGGGAAACCTAGTACTCAGCCCCCAATTACAAGAGACATTTCAAAAATTCTAGAACTTGATGATGGAAAAAATAAAATAAGGAACAATACCAACAGCCCTCAGGAAAGAGTTGCCAGGTAGATCTGTAACCAAGCCAAGCATGACTACAGTATGCACACTGTCAGCCGGTACTGCTGACAGCTTTGGCCTGTAGCAGCCAGGGTTCAGGTGGCCAAAGTATTTACAACATTTGGAATAAAGGAATAGTTTTGGACAATTTTTAAAGACCATTCTAATAGAAAAATATTTCTTTTATTCCCTCCTTAGTGGTTCCCCAATATGACTCCCAAGGCATACTTAAGAGACATTTGTTCTAAACCTAGTACTCTAAAGGAGTACTTCTAAGAAATTCACCAAAAATATTAAGAGTACAATAAGCAACTTAAAAATAATGCAATAAAAATAACAAAAAACATGTTCGTACAGTGTGAAGCCTTTCAATGTTAAAGTTTCTTTAAGACATTAAGAAACACTAACAGGTGTCCAAGCTGATGAGGATAAATATTGTCTAAGCCTTAGATTTAAATTACAAAGAAACACAGATCTCCTTGCAGTTGCAGGTGGGAACTGAAGCACAAATAAAAGTTAAATGGCATGGGGCATAGGCCCTTCTTGTATAATCTAGCTGAAAAGCGCATTACAAAGGCAACTGATCTGTGTCCATTTCCTTTGTGTGCCCCTCCTATGACGTTTTTGACCTAGTTTAGCCTAACTGCAAGAAACATATCTCACAAAAAAAAAAAAAGAAAGAAATTGTTTATTTAGATGTTGACAGAAGTCAAGTGTTATTATATAGAAAGGAAAAGAGTATTTATGAGTCACATTGTACTTGTTCTTTGGCTTAGGGGAAGTCATTCTGAGCTGTGCTTGGCCCCCTGACAGTGAGGACCTTCTAGATACCGATGCAGACTCCTACACTGAACGCTCAGTTACAGCGGGAAGCGAGCAGCACACACAGAAGAAGTTACCACAGCACACTTACATTGATTTAAGTCCTGCTTTTGATGAAAGAGTGTACTCCATCCTCTGAACTGAATTCAGTTTCAAAGTTGCGGCCATGGGAAACTGCCATGTTTGTGGGGATTACCTTCAGTTTCCAAGTTGTTTGGTCACAGTCAATTGTGCTTCAGTCTGTGAAGTCCTGAGAGCTGGGAAAAGGCAAAACTTAACTGAAATGGCTACACATCCATTCCTGTTTCCTTATTGCCAGAGCTCATGAAGAACATTTTTTCTTTTTGGATTTCCACCCTCACTGTCAAGAACAGCAAGGGCATCTAATTCCATCTCTTTACAAATACCAACAGTTTCACTCACCAGCTCTTTGCCCAGTTCTCAGAGCCGTCAGTTACTTCACTGAAAAAAAAGACTAAGTCCATTCCCCTTCCTGTATGTTATTTATTATTAAAAGCATAATCTCCAGTTTATTGATCTAAAATAATTTACCATGTTAGAAAACAAATGCTCTTCATTCACAGTGCTCAAATTCAAACCACCTACCAAGCACGGATGCATCTTTATATGGATGTATATAAAGCAGGAAGGAAGAACTTGCCCAAAATCGTGCTAAAAGCAGAGACAAGAATAAAGCCCAGTCTTTTGTCTCAGCTAGGCCAAAGTGGTTCCACATGCAAGCAGTGAAACAAGCTGTCTTCTTCTCCCTTTCTACCTATACTTAGCCCATATTTAAAACCTTAGCATGTTGTAAGAGCATGTCCCAATGCCATCAGGAAAGGAAGCAAAAACCACAAGTTTACTTTCCCCTTTTTTTTTTTTTTTTTTAAATGGTCTAAGAGCTAGTAAAGTCCTAAGTATTTAGAGTTCATACAGATTACAAGGACATGTACTTCCACAAAGTCTTTTCCTGACAGGGCAAGGAATCTGTGCTGTAACTGCACCAGTATCTTACCTTATATTGTTAAGTTTCATCTTCAGTTTCTCCTGACCAGACACGGACATCAGCAGAAGTTTATGTGTTCTTTCCCAAGTCACAGATGATCTGAAAAGGAAATTGCAGAGTTCTTTTGAGATCCTTTTTCCAGAAAAACCCTGTCACAAAGCAACCTGCAATGCTTCAACTTCTCAGTATCAGGGGGGAAAAAAAAAAAAAAGCCCACTGACTTCCGTGTGACAACCTAGCACTACTTTTCCTAAAATGAAAGTCAGAAATTGAAATTAGTTTTGAGCTTCGATACAGCACATCCACTCTTTTTCGTATCTACGAAATACCCAGATTTATATTCAATATATTACAGGTGCACAGGAACTCAGCCTCAAGTCACAAACCAACTGCTAAACAAAGGCAAAGAGGAGATTGCTCTCACATTAGCTGTTCCATAATTATCTGTTGCAAGAATAAATGTGCCTTCTTCACAAGCTTTGGGACAAGAGGAGAGGCCAGCAAGGGTGACAGCGTGGTGGGAGTGTGTTACAGACCACCCAACCAGGGTAAGAAAGTGGATGAACACTTCTCCCCTCTTTAAGCAACTCCAGGAAGTCTCTGTATCAGCTTCTCGTTCTCATGGGTGACGTGAACCTCCCTGACATCTGCTGGAAGCGCAACAGGATGAGATGCAAGCAGCCAAGATTTCCATAGGGTGTCAGGAACAGCTTTGTGATACAGGTATTGGATGGGCCAGCCAGGGGTAACACACAGCTGCACCTGCTGCTCACTAACAAAGGAAGAGCTCACTGGGGACACAGTAATCAACTTGGCTGTAGTGGCAATGAAACAGTGGAGCTGAGGAGCCTGAGGGGAGCGAAGAAAGAGAGCAGCAGATCCTGGACTTCAGCTTACTCAGGGAACAGCTACATGGGATCCCATGGAAGGCAGCTCTGATGGGTAAAGGAGCTCAGGCAAGCTGGCAGGTCTTTAACAAGAGCATCCTCCAAGCACAAGAATGGGCCATCCTCATACTCAGGAAGACAAGCAGGCATACTAGGAGATCGGTTTGGCTGAACTGGGAACCCATAATGGAGCTCCAACTTAAAAAGGCAGCATACAGGAGGTGGAAACAGGGACAGGCTACAAAGGAGGAATTTAGAAACTATCCCCAGGTGTGTAGGGATGGTGTGAGGAAAGCCAGATCTCAGCTGCAGCTGAGACTTGTCAAGGACCTCAAGGGCAACCAGAACTTCTGCAGTTATACTGGTAGTAGAAAGCTGAACATGGGAAATGTAGGCCTGTTGCTGAGTGGAGTGGGTCATACATCCTAATACCTCTGCTTGTCTTTACCAAAAAGGTCTCACAGGCCTTTGAAATATGTAAAAGGGTTCAAGAGGAGAGCTGCCAGCAGTGGATGAGGATTCAGCTAAGGATTACTCAAAAGAGCTGGACCCCTACAAGTCCATGAGACCTGACAGGCTACATCTGAGGGTGCTGAGAGAGCTGGCCGATGTCCTTGCAAGGTGGAGGTCCCTGATGACTGGGAGGAAGCAAATGTTGCAGCCATCTTCAAAGAGGCCAAAAGAACAATCCAGGGAACCGCAGGTTCAGCCATCCTCACCTCTGTCCCTGGGAAAATCATGGGGCAAGTTATCTTGGACCATATTTCTGGGCATGTGAAAGAGAAGAAAGGATTTGGAGACAGCACAAATTTACCAAGGGTAGGTCATGCCTGGCCAACCCAATTGCCTTCTATGATGAAATGAGTGGATTTTCCTATGAGGGGAGAATAGTGGATGCCGTAGACCCCAAATTTAGCAAGTCTTTTCACACTGTCTCCTGCATTATTCTTGTATCCAAATTAGGACATTACAGTCTGGATAGGTGCACAACTGGATCAGTAAAAACTGGTCAGATAATTGGGCTCAGAGCGTAGTAATTAGTGGGTCATACTCTAGCTGCATGGCAGTTACAAGTGGAACACTGTAAAGGTCTATCCTGGGATGTGTCCAGTTTAACATCCTTAGAAGTGATCCGGAGGAGGGGACAAGGTGCATTCCTGCCAAATGTATACATGGCGCCAAACTGGGGGGGAACAGTTGACATGCTCGAGAGCAGGGCTGCGATTTAGAGGGACTTGGGAGAGCTGGAGGAAAGGGCTGACAGCAACCTTATGAAATTCAACAAGGACAAGTGCAAGTCTTGCTCAAGGGAAGGAAGAGCCCCTGGCAACCACACAGGCCAGGGACTGACTGACTGAGAAAAGACCACCTTTCTGACCTCATGGCTGACCCTCTTTTAAGCAGGGGAATGGACCAGACACCTCCCGAGTTCCCTTTCAAACCAATGTATCCTGATCTCACAACCTAATAATGTTGAGTGTATTATACAGATTTGGGGAGGGTCGCCAAATCTATCTCAGAGTAATCAATTCCTTCATGCCACAGCTTCAGTCTGGACGCATTAAACTTTTTGCTGGGGGGAGAGAGGCAGCAGCCCAACCAGGGAGCAGGGAACTCTCCAGCCCTATCCCGTGTTTCCTTCCTTTCATCAAACCATTTCTCAGGCAAGGAGAGCAAGGGTTCAGACCACACTGGGAAGTGGTTACACAGCAAGCTGGTTACTGTAGACAGAGAACTGAAACAAAAACCAAGGTCTGCACCTACAAATGAGAATTAGACTTCACACTTTTTTCCGCCGAAGAAAACACGCTATATTAAAAACGTACCGACATCAAAGCAGCTGAAAAGGACGCCGGCCTTACAAGCAACAACTGCAGTCAGCTCTCTACTTCAGCGGCCACGCTGACGCGGAACACCGACCGCCCCCCTCCCCGGACGAGGCTGCAGTACCTTCTCGGCGGCCGAGCAGCCGTTTCCTCAGAGAAACCCGCGCGTTCCGGCACAGCCTGCTTCCCTCCGCGGGGACGGGTCTCCAGAGGAGAGCGAGCGGCAACGCGGGACGGCAGGGCCCCAACCATCCCAACCGCCGCCGCTCTGTGCGGGAGCGCCGGGTGGGGTAGCGGGCCCAGTGAGGTGGGGAGGGCCGCGGGAGCAGAGGGGGCACCGAGAATCCGCCGGGGGAGTGCAGCCGCGGGCAGAAGGGAGGAGCGGGACGGGACAGGGCCGAGCCGCCCCAGGCCCCGCCCTCCACCGTACCACAACATGGCGGCCTCCACAGGGGGTGGGGCTGAGGAAGCGGAAGCTCTTCCGCCCCGCCCGGAAGCGCCCGGCGGGGTCTGGCGGCCATGGCTGATGAAGAGGAGGACGTGCCGGTGAGTGGTGGGGATTGGGAATGCCGGACGGGACGCTCCGGCCCACATGCCAGCCGCGGCCGGGCAGCCCTCGTGTGCCGCGGGGGGCGGCTGGTGGCCCAGGCCTCGCCCCGAGCCGGGGCTGGAGGGTAGCGGGAAGGGAAGGGAAGGGGTGCCCTGCCGCCCCGGGCGCTGACGGCGGCCTCTCCTCCGCTGTACCCGTCTAGTTTGAAGAAGACTCGGAAGAAGCCGGCGGGGGCCTGGACGGCGGGCAGGGCAAGAGGAAGAGGCTGTTCTCCAAAGAACGTGAGTCGAGCCGGGTCAGAAACCCCTGCCCAGCGCTGACGGGTCACTGGCTGCAGGACTCCCTGCGGATTTTAAGGACGATGTCCTTTCCCCAAACACAGCCGAAACTCTGAGGAGGCAGCTATGGAGTTCCAAAACTCAGTTTTCCCTAGCAAAACAGCACCTTTCATTCTGTGCCCTGGCTGAAAGTGCAGAAAGCTGTCGTGTAGACCTCCAAAAAGAAATTACTAATGCATGCTCTGAACCTAACTGTGCCAAAAGTCAGTCACGCTGTCAGTCAATATTCAGTAGGCTAAATGCATGTTTAAAGAGCGTGTCATCAGATATGCTTTCTGAATATACAGCACTAGGCTTTTGTTGGCTTCTGTCTACCTGTTTATTTCCTATGTGTTTGCTTAAGAACTGTCCTGCCCAGCAGACAAGGGTGCCATCCTGGTACATGAATGCATAGGCTGGTGAGCTCTAACTAGATGCGTGCTGCTGACAGTGCTGAATGGATGAAAGAAGCCTCACGCTGAGTGTTTCTTTCTGCAGTAAGATGCATGATGTATGGATTCGGGGATGACCAGAACCCTTACACAGAATCAGTGGACATTCTTGAGGACCTGGTAATAGAGTTTATCACAGAAATGGTAAGTCAGCTCTAGACAGCATGGTCAAAACATCCTCACTAAGATTATGGTCTTCTGAAGGTTAATACCTCTGACTCAAATACTGCATTATCCCAGACCCAAAACTGATGCTGGTAGGAAAAAGCTAAACTTAGGCTTTGCTCTTCCAAGATTAAAGCAAAATTCATGCATCTTGCTCCAGGTTGATGGATAAAAAACTGTCTGGATGGCCGAGCACAGAGAGTGGTGGTGAATGGAGTTAAATCCAGTTGGCGGCCAGTCACGAGCGGTGTTCCACAGGGCTCAGTTCTGGGGCCGGTTTTGTTC
>WAAD01025770.1:0-34730 GCA_013389945.1 Fregata magnificens | reverse complement strand
CCTCCCACCTGGCGGGGCCGAGCCTGGGAGCACAGCCCGGCCCCGCGGCCCGGCGGGCCCCCTGCGCTGCAGACGGGAGTGGGAAAGCACCGTGGCCCGGCTGATGCCTGGGGCAGGGTAAAGGCCACGGGGCAGCCCAGAAGACGAGCCCCCCCGGCCGTGGTGGGGCGCGTTGCCTGTGAGCACCCACCACGTGGTCCGGTGACGCTAAGGCGCGCTGGCCTGGACGCCTGTCCGAGGCTTGACGTGCTGCATTCCCAAAGCATCATAAGTGAGAAGGGAAAGAAATGTGAGCGTTACTCATGCTTTTTAAATGTCGCAGTTCTTCAGTGTCTGCCTTGGGAGTTTGGGCTGTTCAGAGCCAGCGCAGCAGCAGCCGAGGTCCCTCGCGATGCGCTGCGGCAGCAACACAGTTCTTCAGGGGATGACCCCCATCGCAAGCCATGCGACTGTCCCCTCCCATCGCACTCACACAAGAGTCCAAAGTACAAAAAAAGCTGGGTAACTTAATTCACACCAGCAGCAATTAGTATCAGCGTTTTGAACAAGGAAGGGCCGTGCTGCGCTTACTCTGGGCGCCCACCCGGCCTGCCTGGTCCCCACATGCGTTGCTCCCAGCCCCAGCTGTTGGGATTTGCTGTGGCAGGCCAAAGGGTCAAGGCCAGGCAGGAGTGGGGCCTGTGGTGAATGCAGGTGCCCTGTAGAGTTGATTGATGTAATGTACTAGTGCTCCCAAAACAGTTTCCCATCAAATGGATTGAACTTTTGTGGTCTTCTGTGAGTTCTTCTCCCCTGAGTATAAGATATTATTTCCTGCCTCCTTCCCTCTCTGCCTGAAGTTGAATGTACTCTCTGGTTTTCCGATGACTATATTTGTTAGAAACAGTGGAGTTAAATTGAGCATGATTTTTGTACAGTCTTATCTTCTCTTTAGATTCCATTTTGTTGTATACTTTCTGTTTTCTTTCAAGGAGTCTCATACAGCTACAGATTGAAATGCTGTCCCTTTAAAAAGATAAAGCAAAATTGGCATTAATGATCACACCTGTAGGGAAGAGAGGTGAGAGCAAACCAGGAGGCAGAACTGATAAAAGGCTACTATGAGCACTTGCCTGTCCTGGAAAGGGGGGTGTTAAGCTTCGTAGGCTAAGAGTGGAGATGAGAGATAAAGGTGAAAATGGAGTCTCCACAGCGTGAGCAGAGAATCACAAAGGTTTCTCTAGCTGAGATTCTGAGGTGTTTTGAACATCCTATAAGCGAGGAGCAAGCCTGGGCTGTCTGCTTTCAGTGTTGCCATAAAATGGAGCAATTGGCTCAGGGGCTGTGCCCACCACTCCATTCTGTATTCATAAAAGGTCCTGGAAGCATCTTTATCCATGCTGATGGTAGTGCTTCCTTCAAGGTGTACCACAAATCTGGTAAGAGCATAGGTAGCTGTGGATGCCAAGGGCTGTTTCTATAACAGGCTGAAATGTGGGGACGAAGTGGGGAAATNTGAAGTTATTCTGCTGCCTGTACTTCATTTTAAAGGACTGTAGATGAGTGGTAATACAGATGTACAGCCTACTAATTTTTCTAATAGTGCTGTAGCAAGTCATTTGGTTCTAGAGAGTAGCTGGGATGAAAGTTTGTTACCACTTAGTTATTTGAAATAAATAGTCTGAGGCTTTATTATATGTCCTGCTCTGTTCATCTTCCAATCTATGGTTCCTTTGTTATAGTAACTCTCAGGACAGATATATGATTGACGGTTTCCCTTTTTTGTCACTATGTGTAGTCAGCAAGTGGCAACAAGCTTGTCTTATGCACCACTTGGTTGCACTGCTGCAGAGGTCAATGCTAGGCTGTCCTTTCAGGGACAAGAACGGGTAATAAAGAATGAAGACAAAGACCTAGTGCCTTCCTTGTGGTTCGATATCTACTAGCAAACAAAAAAAGCACCTAGCAGCAGTTAGTTTGGGGCTAATGCTCACAATAAGAAGAGTATCCTATGTTGCTTTCCAGGAGTCCCCAGTTGTAGGCCTACTTTCCCCAGGTGGGACTGACCTTAGTCAGAGGTGTTTGTTTCCTTATTACCAAGAATTCTTCCTGTTTCTCTCTCTGGACAGGGATTCTAAAAGCTGTTTATCAATGCCTATGCAGTTATCTTTCTCCCCCTCCCCTCTTTTTTCCCTTTCAGATGTTGGCAGCATTCAGCAGTCAGAGGACAAGGTAAGCCTGTGTCTTCACCTTCATTATGTGTGCAGATATAATCCTGCTGTAGTAGAAGGCCAGCTCAGGAGATGCAGATGTCTTTGGAAACTATCAAGTTTCTTGAATTTGCTGTGCCCTGTGAGAGTGACTCTGTCCCCTGCAATCTGGAAAATGAAACAAAATGCTAGGACTGAACTCAAGTAAAAAATGGGACTGGGAAACAATGTGCACAGATGCTGCCTACTGCGGAATAGCCCACAGTCTTTTTGTCTTAATGACAGATAACTTAGAGGTGCTAGATAAAGCCATTTAAAAAAATCTTAAAACAGCTTATTAAGGGAGTATCTCGGGCTACCCGATGAGCATCTAGCTGCCTTTTGGGCCCTTCTCATCCTGAGAGATGTGCTCATCCCTGAGGGGCAGTGGAGGGTACGTGCATGGCTGAGGAGTGAGAGCTGTGAAGTTCTCCACAATGCTTTGTGCTGCACTGCTTCCTTGGTCTCTGTCTGCAGCTGTTGGAGTACTTGGGAGTGGTGATCTATGAAGCCCTGGACTGGGGAATCGACAGCCAAGTGGAGCGTGAACTGAGTGATCCCTTGGAGAAAATGCTGTGCCTCATGTTGAAACTGGATGATGAGGCAATGAAACCAGCAGTCACCCTGCAGGATGTTATCAAGGTTTCCTTCTTCCCACTTAGTAAATATAGCACCTTTAGAGGAGTTGATGGAACAATGCTGTTAACCAAGAGGCAAGACCATTTCCAGGAAAAAGCTGGGTAGCTTGTTGGAGGACATAGAGGGAGCACATGGCTTTCCCATCAGAGGGAAAAGGCAAAACCATCTTAGGTGCATGCAAGTGCCTGTGGAAAAGAATTAAGAAGGAAGACTGAGCATGGCTCTCACACAGATGTGTCTATGAAGTCCTTCTGTACATAGTCTCCAAATTTGATACCTAGAAGACTCTGGATATTGAAAAAAGTCACTTGTCCATAGTATTCAGTTTCTGCAAGAGCTGGGATTGGAATCATAGAATCATTAAGGTTGGAAAAGACCTCTAAGATCATCAAGTCCAACCATCAACTAACACCACTATGACTCCTAAACTAGGCCCTGGAGTGCCATGTCTATACCTTTTTTGAATGCCTCCAGGGTTGACGACTCCACCACCTCTCTGGGGAGCCTGTTCCAATGCCTAACCACTCTTTCAGTAAAGAAATTCTTCCTGATGTCCAATCTAAACCTCCCCTGACGCAACTTGAGGCCATTCCCTCTCGTCCTATCGCTAGTTTCTTGGGAGAAGAGTCCAACACCCGCTTCACTACAACCTCCTTTCAGGTAGTTGTAGAGAGTGACAAGGTCTCCCCTCAGCCTCCTCTTCTCCAAGCTAAACAGCCCCAGTTCTCTCAGCCGCTCCTCATAAGACTTGTAATGTCTCAACTCAAACAAATATTTTTCTCTCAACCATAATTTAAAGGTATGAGAAACTTCCCATCCCTCAGTCTGATCAGGGCAGGGGAAAAGAACAGGGCAAGTGACTCCACCTGCTGTGGTTTTTTGTGCTTTGTCTGCACTGGAGGCTTCCCCTTACATATACTTATTTCAAAGCACACCTTATGGAGAACAAGATATATAAATTACACAGCTACTTACATTATTGTACGTGTAAGATTGGACATCTTGCTTCTTTGTTCCGCTCCACCTGCAATAGAAAAAAAAAGGAAAAAAAAAAAAGATACAAAAGGGCTGTGAGGAAGATGTTTTTTAACCATGGATTGAGAAAACTGAATCTTGCTTTATTCCATCCTACCATGTTTTTTCATTTCAAGATCTCTTTTAAATAGCTGCACTTCTTTCAGACCTGTGAGGAGCACTTGTCCAGGCCTTCTGAGGCTACCAGCCATTATGAAATGACCTGTAGGAGTCTGTTTACTGAATATATGGAACTTCAGAAGCTTGTGACCGTCATCCAGACCTCCAAAGAGGTACATTTGGGATCACCCTTTAGCTGCTATTCCCTCTACCTTCACACACGCACCTAGTTCTAAAGTAACCTTCCCATTGCACTAGAAATGGAGTACCTAGCTGAAGGTCTATTTTCATGACGTGAAATGCTACTGTCTCTGCACCATATGAGTAATTTATTGTAGCTTTTGAAAGTTTGGGTGTTTGAGGCTTCTAGGCTTTTCAGATTAACATTAGTAATTTATACTGGATAGATAAGAAATCACTGAGCAGTGCAAGGTAATGACCTCATGTGCTTGCTTCTCAGAGTCTGAGAAAAATGGATGTGGAAGATTTCATGGCAAATCCCCTTCAGAAGAAGGAAAAACACTGGGTAAGGGATTTAATCCCTTCATTATAGGGGGTTGGGGTTTTTTGTCTACCTTGGTTCTCTGAGGCTTTCCATTTACTCTTTTATGAAAAGTAGAGCTTGCACACAAACAAAACTTCTTAGGTTGTTCAAGAGCTTACGTAGTTAAAGACTTGTTTGCAAAACAAGCTGGGGAGTGAACCTGAAGTTAAACTGTTTTGTGTGTTAACCTCATGTGGACATTTATTCTACACAAAGATTGTCCTTGTGGTTCAACTTAAACCACTTCTAAAAATGGAGTTGGAGGCAGTCTTTGGAGTAAGTGTCCACGAGTAGTTATTCAGGCTGTTTCTTCCTGCAAATGAGCCCCAAACTCCAGCTCTTGGCAGGAACTGACACTTGCCAAAAGCAATCTGTTCCTTTCTTGTAGCTGGACTGAAAACTCCCAGAAAACTGTTCTGTTGGTGGTAGCACTGGGGTGGACTAGTTCACTCTTATGTGGAGTCTGTGCTGGTTCAGGGCTGGAGGGGACTGAAGGCCAGTAGCTCTGTCCATCTTTGTGGTTGTGCAGCTCCAGCAGCTCAAAGGGGTGAAGGAGGGTAAGGTTGAAGATGTAGCTCCTACCTTCTACTCACTGCCCTTCTTGTCTTTCCATCTCTCCTTCCGTAGATCTTGGACTGTGTTTGGGGCAGAGAAAGAAACTTATTCTGTTCTTTCCAAGGCCCTACACAGTCAGAGCTCAGTCAGAAACAAATAGCTCTTCTGACTGGAGCTCTGCCCAGCATAAACAAATGCACTGTAGTCTGGAGTCTGTGGAGACAAACGGCAAGCCCCGAGAGACTTGTGGACTCGCTCCCTTTGTCTAAATAGCACTTGCTTTGAAGCGTGCTCAAACTATTCGTATGAAAATGTTTGTGAAATGTGTGTTTGGGCATATTCTCAATTTTGTGATCTATTAAAATAAACTGGCAAGCCATCTCAAACCACAAACTCATCAACTGCTATAGCTCTTTTCTGCAGGGAATAGATGAATAAATACATGGGCTTTGCCGTGTGGCCTGAAGGCCAGTGTATTTGGCCTCTGCTCCTTCAGGAGACATGAATTCCAAAAGCAGGATGTCTGTTGCAAATCCTCTGACTCTAGTTTCCAAGTCCCTAAGCACCAGTTGATTGCATCGCTCTGACAAACTCTTGAGTTTAAAATAACCAGGATCCCAACTTCACTGGGATCCCACAGATTAGATCTGATGCCTTGAGTGGTGCCAAGCAGCTAATGCTGTCTATGGACCACACTTTTTCATTTTGACTGCTGCGAAACAGGCCTTCTGAAACATAGACCGCAGCCTGATAGCGTACAGGGTTGTACAGTTTCAGCAGAGCTTATCCATAGACGTCACAAGACAATCTTCACCTTGAAATCTAAGCAGTGAGACCTCTTAGGAACACAGCTGTCTTACCACTCATCTGTTGAACTGAATGCAATGGGTTTGGAGTGTTGTAGCGTTTTGTGTTGTATTGCATTGCACAGGTGCGGGAAGTTTATGTGGCATTTGACAATACATGGGATGGCCCAAGTAGAATAATTGCAGTGATCCAGTCAGTGGGGAAACAAAAGTATGAGTGATAATGATGTCACCTACATCTGAAAAAAATGTTTTGGGTGTACAAGTTGCTCTGAAATGGCCAGCTGAAGGCAATTCTTGTCCCAAAACTAATGTGGCAATATTACAGTACAGAATTCTCTCTTCAGGTCATATCTTTCAGTCAAGTTCTGTCACCGTGTGAAACAGAACTCTAGAAAGTGCAAATGGCTCAGGATAAGCTCTTTCAAAGGTCTCTAATACTGACCAGTTTGCCCAGAGACTTTTGTGTGTTCTCCTACACAATAATAAATATAGCCTAGTAGATATGGCTCTTATGTGGTCACTCTTTGGCAGTTCTAGTTCTCTGGAGTTGAGGTATGACTGTACCAAAGCCAGGCTAAAACAATCCAACCAAAAAATCCATCTCCTTGAAGGCAGCCATCAGTCAGAGCTTGCATAAGACTCTTCTGATATTATACAAAGATATCTGAAGGGATAAGTTGAGAGAAGATGCTTCATACTGTAAGTGGAAAAGGGAGAGGAGTCTAAGTCAGAAACTTTGTTCTGAGGCGGTTTTCTAAAATGTTTTGCTTCCCTTTCACTGTTTATAATACAATCATTTGGTTTTACTCAATTTGCTGTTGGGACCCAGATAAGCTGTTGACTTAGCACTTCCATTACAATGTTGTCTAAACATGCTATTGAGTTGATTATTTTTTTTTTCCTGTCTTTAACTTTTGTTGGGTTATACTGCATGCCTGAGCATCCTCAGATATTAACACAGGAACAGGATGAGCAGATGTCAGAGTTATCAGCTTGTGTCTCCAGGCTGAAACTGCTAACATATGCTGCTGTGAAAGTTAAAGTATGAGATCCCTTTCCCCTTGTCTTCCTCTTTTGTCTGTGGGCCCTTCAACCCTTGGTTTCTGAAAGTTCAGAGGATTTTAATGGTAAGATTTGGGATTTCATTCCCAGTGTTTCCTAGGATCCAATAATATGAAAAAACTCTGGCACCTGGAGCACTTGCAGGAAGTAGGTATTCAAGAAAATGGGTCTAGCTACCTGGCAGCAGCAGCTGTGTTTTGCTGAAGTACGTTCATAAAGTTAATGACAAAATTTGGGAATGAGCCTGGCGAGCCAGCTCCCCGATCTCTTGTTGTAAATTAACTTCTGCAAAGAGAAGCAATTCTCTGCTCTGGTACTGTGCCCTGACCTAGAAGTGAGTTGAAGGGGGTGTTAAGGACACACTGTGTTTCTGAATGACTTCAGTTGCTAAGTGTGCCCTATTACATGGAGGGAGGGGATGCTGCTCCGTGTGTTCTAGCCAGCTGTTGACTTGGCCCTTACTGGTTTCTCTGAGGCATCCCTGTGGCCCAGTGTCATCCGTGAACTGCAGAATGGTGTGAGGCTGCGCAGGGCCACTGAGCAACCACAGCGATATGCGCCTCCAAAGGAATGTATCCGCTCTCCCTATGAATTACTTTTGGATGATATTCAGCACAAGAGGTACACCCTTCGGAAGGTGAGTGGCTAGAGTCAATGGACAACTTTGAAACCACCTGCTCTACCTCATTTCTAAGCAGTATTTGTTGAGACCTCTTCTCCAAAAGCCTGTCTTTCTCAAAGGTACTTCCAAGTCCAGAAGTGTCTGGGTCTCTTTCTCAGCTGCAGCTCAACATTAGATCACCCTGTTTGTCCACCCAAGTGCTTCATTTCCAGTAACTTTTTAAGTCAGGGGTAGACACGCTTTCATGAAGCCGGATGGTAAACTTTTTCTCCCTCCTGGGGTCAGCCACTCCCTTGCCTGGAGCAATTATGCTGCCTTGCACACAACAGTTTCATGAAACAGACCGTTGCCTGCTTATGCTTTCCACCTTGGACACTTCTGTCCTCCCAGGCTCCTTGAGCTGATCTGTGCCTGGCATCTCTTACTAGTTTCCTTGCCTTCCCGGATGTTGTGGGATGTGTGCAAGTGCAGGAGCACTTTTGAGTGAGTCCCTTGCTCAGCCTCAGGTAGAGGCCTCTAGGCAGTGTACATGAGCTACTGCAGGAGTTTAGTCAGGGTAAAAAAAAGCTGAGCCCCTTCCAGGGGCAGCTGCTGTGCTGACTCAAGTGGTAGGGGCTTCCAACAATGTGGATGGTTGGTGAAGATGACCAGATACAAAAATGTCTGGGGTGTCTCTAAAGGCTTGTGATGCTGTTCGCTTGCTGCAGCTTGAGCTGGGAATGATGAGCAGATCTAAAACATTGGCATAAGGCTTTGTGGCATTGGCGTGCTTTGCAAACAGACGTCTTGGCAGAAGATGAGACACAACTCTACTTGCAATAAAGAGCGATATTTTAAAAAGTGAAAACTTTGCATACCACATTAGACACCAGCTTTTTTTTCCTCTGTGTTGGTGCTGCTAGAGTGTAGGGGTCTTAAAAGCCTTAGCTAAACTATGTACCTCTATAAAACCCCAGCTCTTGCTTGTCTTGTCTGTGGCTCCAGCCTTCAGCTAAGGCTGTGACACTTCTCTGGAGATGATATCTTGACTGCTATATAAATGAATAGTAGTGGAAAGGAGACAATACACCATAACTACTTGTGTTCCTTGCAATGTACTGTGTATCAATGCACTGTGCAGTACAGAACCGTAACTCAAGGTGGCAGGATGAACTGGGTCTTGATTTTATTTCTTTTTATAGTTTTTTTTCTGTGGTGGATGAGAAGCACAAACATGTTTGAAGAGTAGTAGTCAGAAGTGCTAGAAGAAAGCATAGAGTGCTACTGCTCAGGTCTTTATGAAGGCTCTTAAAGGAGGATTTCCCCATCTGAAAGCTATTTTAAATCTTCTCTAGCAAACAGTGGTCTAATTTGCAAATGAATGAAAGCACAGCTAGTGTGGGAAGCTGTAGTGTTGTTCTACCTGCACTCTTAGGTGTTCTGAAGCTGTACACACAGGGAAAGTAAATGGCATAGCCTCAAAGCAAGAATAAGGGAACAAGGCAGCTAAAGACATGCATATGCAACTTGACTTTTTTGTCAGTTCTCCTCTCTGCAGCAAGCACGGGGCTTGATGAGGGAGACAGACTGCCTCACATGAATACCTGCCCTGCAATTCTGTCTTGCTATTGTTCCTCGTTTATGTAGGGCTGTAAGCTAGTCTCTGGGACTCCAGCTTATGCATACAGCTGCCTGCTGCTACAGTTCTTGTTACGGTCTTGTTAACCTGTTCAATTACTCTCTTCCCTGGAGCTGAGTTCTCACTGATGAATGTGATGTGACCGTGGTGCTTGTCAGGATCGCTCCTGACATTACAATCTGAGTACAATTTTTCCAGTGGCTTCTCGGAGCAGTTCATGAGCTGCTGGGGCTAGAAGGTGGTATGCTTCTTGTGCAAGCCTCAAAGGGCTGTGCAGCACTTCTGATTGCCTCTAGTTTGCCACAGGCAAATCTATCTCTACCAAAAACCCACGTAAGTAAACCTCATCATTCTACACTTCCCAATTTCCCTACCTCTCCCATTCCCAAATCCTGACTTGAGTCATTCACTGTGCCACTGAATGGGAGGGTGTACCAGGAGTAAAGAAAGAACTATTGCTTAAGCATCATTTCTGCTCTTTCAGGTGATCATCGAGCAAGAACACAGGACGCCCAAAGTTGATGTAGCTGCTCCCAAGCCTCATCTAAAGCCTGTAGGTGATCTGGTGCTGCATCTAATGATAGCAAAACAAGATGATTCTGGAGTTGACAAGACAGTTTCTAGGAATATAGAACTAATGTCTTAGCTACTGGTTCGGATTTGGGAGGGGGATATATTAACCATACTTAACTTTTGGGCAGACCCTCCTGCCAAAACATGGGGTTAGGAAAATGGGAGGTGACATCTTCATAGGAGAAAGATGATCAATCTCCCTACTTCCTCCACTGCTTCTTCCACCATTTTGTGGTCCTGAAAGTACTCCTGGAGTTCTCAGTTTCAAATTTGAGAGTTGCTGAAGTATTCTACTCTGCACTGTCTAAAGGTTCTCTCATGTGTCTCTCACGTGCAGGGCCCAGTGCCCTCTTGAGTGAGAGGCACTTGTAAAACTGTGCCATTGCTGAAGGAGTAGTTCTGTCACCACTGGCCTCCTTGCTCTCTCCACTGGCTCTTTCTGGTGCTATGCTTTGCCTGCAGGTGCTGGAGAGGAAGCTGAAAGAGTGTGTACCATGGGAGCCCAGCTGGCATGAACAGCTCATGGCAGAAATAAAACGACCACAGAAGCTCCGATCATCGGCAGCAAGGAAAAACGGGAGCAGGCCCAAAGGTACCTGCTACAAAGTGACCTATCAAGCATGCAAGTGAAGTCAGCGCTGACTAAAAATAATGCATGGGCTTTGAAATGAAAGCCCGCTTATCTTTTCCATAGCACGTATAATGCAAGGGAGGTGGGAATGCAAATTTTGTGTGATAGAGGTGGTATGGCATAAGAATAGTTCTTTCTAGAAAATCTGTTTGTGGCTTATTAAGACTCAAAAGATGTTTCAGCTTACCCTTTTTTTTTTTATGGATGTTCAAATTTGTCTGTCCACTAAGTGAGAGAACAGAATTTTGATTGTCACCTAAAACTATAAGATTATGTAACTGCCAGGACAAAGTCTAGCCAAATCTCAAATTCTGATGTGTGGATATCAAATTTGTCATTTTCTTGTCACAGCACAGTATCTTATCTTGTCTGTGTGTATGGGTTTTTTTGTTCCCCCTCTCCCCTGCAGAAATGCTTGTGACACCAAATATTGCCTTGAAATCACCAAGCAATAGTTTCTTAAGTCTCCAAGATGCCAGTACTGAGTTTAAAATTGTCAACACTACAACGCAGCAGCTGGGACCAGGAGTTCAGGTAAGGCTTTAAATGAAAGGTCTCTGGAGAGGCACAAGTACTTCAGGCATTAGATCAGGCACACACACATAGCCTGGAAGAGCAGGTTCAAATCCTAGTGTGGGCAGTCTTGTCTCTCAAAAGTGAACGAATGTGGTACTATTAGGTTCACTGAAGTCCTTTCCTCTGCAGAAGCTCATACCATATTTAAACACTTCCTTTTGTGGCATGACTGCAGCCTATAGAACCAAGGTCTGCTCTGGTCTCTTAAAACTAGATCCTGCAGAAATTTTAATATGCATAGGAGTTTGGCCAATGTGGGCCAGAACTATTCCCTCACAGTGAGGCATTTAATGCTAGATGTATTGATGTATTTGCCTTTCACATGGTATGTGAGCTTGTGGAAGGAAAATGTAATGATTTATTTTCAGGAAGCAACTTCACTGCTGAATTCCCACTCTTCTGCCTGTGGAGCGATTTTGGGAGCACCATTCTTCAATAAACCATGATACATAGTCTTCAGGTTCTTTAACTCCTGGCTTGATCATGAAAAGCTTGACTCCTTGGTTCTGGTATTCAGTCTGAGCATATTCAGAAATTCTGTGGAACAGAACTTAAGCCCTAACACATCATGTCTAGCACAGATGCGCTGGCATACAAACAGGAATCTGTTTTCTGTAAACATTTCTGCCTGAAATGCAGTTGCTTAACTGAGGAAAACGGATATGAATTAATAAAAGCAGAAAATCTTAGCTATATTTGCACAAGTCTGTGCTATTTGTAGGAATGTTCAGCATTTGAGAACCCTGAGGTTAATGTATTACTGCTGAACTAGAAGGACCTTCGTATGGAGGCTAATATAATCAAATTTGTTTTCTGCTTTTCTTGAGAAGCTAGAAACAATGCTGTTGAGGTACAGCATTGGGTTTGAGTTGGGTTAGTGGGGCACAGTCTCTTGAACTGTTCTCCAGTGTTGCTACATGTGAGCTGGAGCCAAGAAAATGGTTCCAATGTACTCTGAGAATTGTATAGGGAAGATTTTGTGAAGTTGGCTCCTGAACAGATGAAACTTTGGGACTAGTATGTGCATTGAACTTGGGTGAGAGAGAGAACAGATGAATTCGAAATTTCACTAGCTTGGCTGGAGCTTCCTGGTTGTGGGGGGAATTAACTTGCTATTACCTCTTAGAATATAAAGTTGCTAAATGTACCACATTGATTTCTCTCTCAGCTCCACTTTCAGCTGAGCCTTGAACATTTCTGGTCAGTCCTGGGTATCCTGGGTTTTGTTTAGCAGCAACACTACTGAGGAAGTGGGCTTGGTGTCTCTTGTATGCAGCTTAAGAACATCCTGTCCTCTGGTCTACAGGAAGCCACTCCCAAGTTGCCTTCCAGCACCTGGCTTGCCTCAGCCAGGTCATCAGTAGTATCCTGCAACAGCACAGGTCAGTCTACTTTGTCACCTGGTTTAGAAGTGCAGTACAGTCAGTGGCCTGCTGGGTTCCCAAAGCCTTAGGTTGGGCTCATGGTATGCTTTCTTTCTGATCACCTGAAGAAACTTTGCAGCAGAAGCTCCAACACTAAGTAAAGAGTCTGTGGAGGTGCCGCTAGAAGACCATTCTGCTGCAGCTGACTGAAGCTTGTATAGCTCCTGCAGCTTCAAAACAATGATAGCATGTCCCCAAAGGCCTAACTGGAATTAGCAGTAAAAGCTAAATAAGTGTTTTGAATGTTCAAGTAGAAAGTGCACCACCTGATTTTATTAAACTAAATGGTGCTACTGAAGCCTCATTGCTGCCTACTGACAAGCATGATAACTGTAATCTCTGCTTTTTGTGATCTGAGCTGATGGGGGTTGAGGGAGACAGGTGTAAACCTTGCTACCTTCAGAAGGGAGTGTAGCGCTCTTGAGCGTTCAGCTTTTGGGGTGAATACTTAGAAGCTACCACTTGGTTTTCTGCACCCTAAAACTCTCTCTTCCTATTCAGGTCTCGCTGCAAATTGCACATATCCTCCCCTGAGTGCACCCACACTAGGAGACATTAAACCTAATGACTTCCTGAGTGCTGGCCAACAGCAGCTGCCTCCTTATAGAGGAAGGTCCAAATCTTTAGAGAGAGGCCTTCAAAGCAAGCAACTTGTAAGTCTGGCATGTCAACTAGCAAGCCTGGTCTGATACATCTGGTAATGACCAGAGCTTGCACCTTGATCCTCGTGCAAGCAGTAAGCATGTTCTGTGGTTTTTATCTTAGGCCGTATTGTACACTGATCTTAAGCTGGGATATTATTCTCTCCTTGGAGGCAGCTTAAGAGAAGACTGGATGCTGTAGTGTCCTTGCGGAGGCTTCCCAGTTTGAATTATATGAAATAAAGTTGTTCCTCATACAAGAAGAGAAAAATACCACTGCGTTACTTGAAAGTGTCTGTCAAGGCTTCCTCAAGCAGACTGTAGTTGGCAGTGGGACTGTCCTGCTTTCTCCATCTCCCCTCATTCTTTCTAGATTCTGTTACATTCACAAACATCCTTTAAGCTGCAGGCAACAAGTGGTTGACAAAATGTACAGCATCAGTGACTTTTAAATGTATGGGGTACTGAAGTCATCAGGCTCTGAATGACTGTTGTGGGAACTGGGTTTTGTGCTCTTCTGTGCAGCCTTCTGAATCATGGCCTTGCCCTGTTCTGCCCTGACAAGGTGTGCTGTGCCCTTGCCTCCTTTCCTTCTGCATGCCTCCATGCCCCACCCCTGGCAAGTCTCTAAACTGACCGTAACTCTGTGTGACCTCTTTGTTCAGCACTGTGGTGGGGGATGCAGGTGGGTTGGGCTCCCCACCTGAGGATAAAAGCACTGTTGTCTCTCCCCGTTGACCACCAGACCATAGCTGCTGTTTGTGTGGGGCCAGAGGATCTTGGGAAAGAGAAGGCAAGAGAATGTCGTGCTGTGGAAAGGGATCCTGTACCTAGGAGGGGCAAGGGTGCGATCTGTGCTATGGTCTGTACCAAAGGGTAGAATTCCCCAGAGACTGGCTCCTGTGGCGACTGAGGGACCTGCTTGCCTAATCAGGTGCCAGGAAGCTGCTTGAAAACTATAGCGACCACTAAAACCCCTGTAGTAATTTCTCTTCTAGTATTGTCAGAGTCAATTGATACTCCCCATCACTGGCAAAACTGAGTTTTGTGGACAAATGTTTCTGAGCCTTTTAGGACTCAGTTTTGAGGATGACCTCCCCACATATATGCTTCCTTCAGCTTTCTCTGATGCTTAACTTCTGTCTTTCAATAGGACTGTCCCTTTCCTACCAAGTGGCCATCACCAACCATTGCTGAGCTGATTGGAACCAGATATGCAATGATGGTGCTGGAAGGGCAAGGCTTCTTCCAAGGAGGTAGTGATGGTGTCTTTCCAAGAGCAAAGGTATGTTTCCTCTCCTTCTCCTTGTGCTGTCCTTGCCTTTTCAAAAGCTGGCTGGCTTCATGGCCCTCAGTGCTGAGGTGCTCTCTGCCTCAACTTATCCTGTTTTACAGCTGATCCGAGTCTGACCCTAGGCTGTAAAAATCTTTTAATACTTGTGCAGTGATGGCTTCTAATCAAGCTTAAGCTGTGTAAGTTGCCTAGAAAGTAACCCAGCCTTTGCTTGATACTTCTTGTCTGTTATTTCCACACTAGGAAAGCTGACTGCCATGACTGTTGGCCAGCTCTGAAATCACAAAGTAATTAATTGGGATTTGGTACTGCTAAACAGTGAAACAAAGGCTCTTAACTCTTAACACCTGAGTTGTGCTGACTCAAACCACCTTGCTGAGTGGACACAAAGGTCGGGGAGATGAGGGGGACAGGGGATGACCTGCAGCACAGGACTGTTGGCTGTCCACTCTGCTTAACTGCTGGCTTATTCACTGTCTCCTTTAGAGGGGGTGTTGCAACCAGCCCCTCTAGAGCAGATGTCATGAGTACAAGCCCTTTGCAACACAGATGTGAGGAAGTCTGTGCTACTTGGCTTAGGGGTCAGCTTCTTGCCCCCACTTATTTAGCAGTACAGACAGAGCCAAAGGGTTCTACTAGCAGAGCTATGCTACTTCCACAATCTGTCTGATGCTCCTGAGACTGAATCCTTGTTTTCTTCTCACCTTACTTACCAACCCTGATTTAACTTGCCTGCTCTCTGCCTATTCTAAAATGGCTCTCTTACCCCCTTTGTGTTCTTGCTGCTGAAGTTTTTTTAGCTTTCTCAAGCTCTACTACTCAAGATAATATCACTTCTGACTGCCAGCTGTGTATGAATGTGTTCTTTTTTATAAAGTTCAAGCGACTCATCAGCTTCCTTATGACTCATTTTTTTGCTTCAGGATTGGATTCAAATTTGCCCTGACTTAATCTCTTTGGGATTGCTGCAGTCTACCTCAAAGAATGTCTCTCTTCTTCCCTCTCTCTTAACTAGCTACTGTTACACTCTTGCACAATACAGCTATTGTTTGCTCAAGAGTCTTTTTTTAAACTCCTGTTGTCTGGCAGCTGCCCCAAACCTCTGCATCATAAAAACACTGGCCTACAAGTAAGACTTTTTTTTGCCTTTTTAGCTTTTAATTCCTGTGTCTTTGGTAGCCTTTATTGGACGTCTGTTATTGTACGTGGATCTAAAGCCTTTAGAAGGTTGGTTTATGTGCTTGCTCTTTGGCAGGCAGTGGATACTGTTGGTACAAAGATATTTCCCATTTGCATTCACAAGTAACTTTCCTTTCCACAGATCTGTTTCAGCTGCCATAAGCAGATGTTTCTTCAGTGGCCTTACAGCTGTTACCTCTGCAGCAGGTGAGCTGGTACAAAAGGACTGAATGAGGAGGGAGAAAAGAGTGAAAGAACAGGACTGAAAATACTCAGTATTCAAACCGTTGTAGTACTGGATAGGAACAGGTTGCTGAGCCCTTCAGTTTTGCCTTACTGTACATGCCGGGCTGAAGCGTCTACAGCTGCAGAGAATGTGGAAAAACTTGCCTCTGAAGTGGTATCTCAATTTTAACTCTTAGTATTAAGCTAGCAATAACCAAATTTACTGTGCAAGTATTAGATTCAATTTCTCTGAGATCACTCTGCATTTTGCTGTAAAGGTTGGATTTATCTTCAGTCAAGGGCTAGAGCAGGTTCTGGGAGAGGCTCTTCACCAGAATCTTGTGTTGAGGACTGAAAAAATGAACTCCAGACCCTGCGACTGGGAAAGGATTTGGACCTACTTGTATCCACTTATTTGTCAGAGGTTTTCTGTTCATGGGAGAGGAAGAGAAGAGCTTCAGGCTCATTAAGGCTCACTTAAATCTATTTGAAGCAGTGGTGAAGCACTGAATTGATTACAAGCAACTGGTAAACGACTGGGAATTGAGTAACTCTCTGGTGGTAGTGCTGGGTGAAAAGTAATGGGCATTTGCAGATAAAGCCTTCAAGCTATGGATGCTGACACATTTCAGATTATTTAACTAGGATAAATATAAGAAGGCTGGCAAACTGAATAGGGGAGTTCTAAGCTTGATCACTTTGCCATCAAGTGATTGTGCCACAATAACAAATTAAGACTTACTTGGGGAAGTCACCCTTAGCTGCATTATTGGTATCTGCTGAGCTTTACTCAAATGATAATGCTGGGAACTTTTTTCTCTTAGTGTTGTCTGCTGTGACTGCTGCATCAAGGCAAGTCTTTACAACAGCATATGGGTTTTTTACATTTTCTGTTTTCCCTGCACCTCACCTAGTCATAGGAAGCTTTCCTTCATCCCTCTGATACCTCAGATCTACCCTCTAGCTTGTTTCTAAGAAAATAGAAGAGGGAATATTACAGGGTGCAAAAGCAGCCAGGGTGCCACAGACATGTCTTGTCATACTCAGCTAAAACAACTCTGGTTCCTCTTTCTTTCATCCTGTGTAAAGTGGTTGGGATTACTCTGTGCTCTATTTATACCAGGGTCAGAAAGTTCACTGCATTAACGTCTGTCTTCTAAGTGCACCAATAAATCAATTGCATGCCATGCAAATTTTCCTGCTAAGGAGGAGGATGTGTTTCCCTGAGAACTCAGGTGACTTGTGTTGTGATTTTTAGATGTCCATGCCCTTCAGAATGTGTGTACATCTCCCACTTCACTTCCTAAAACTTTTGAGACTCTCCAGAGAGGAGGACCCAGCTACTCAAGAGCAGAAGAGCTCAGAGTTGCTGCATGAAATAGAGCACTGGGTGTGTTTTGGGTAAGCTGGGACAGGGATGTTCTGTTTTTACCTTGAAAGATGTTATCAGTTACTTGTATATGCAAGTCTACAAACATGCAGACAACCGTATGTATTATTATGCTGGTCACCTGAATGTTATGCTGAATGACTGGTTCAGCTACTGGTCTAACTAGTCTACAGTTCTCTGGAAGTATTGTGGATTTAAGATGACCAAAAGGGAGGATGTGTAGGTACTCTGAAATCCATTTTGGTTTTTAGCTATCAGGTTTCTGACATGGATTCAGAAGTGTCCATATTAGCCAAGACATAGAAGGTTCCTTGCGACAGCTTCATTTGTATGAGAATTTCCAGACCCCGTTATATTCTATCCCTCACAGCTGGGAGTCCGTCACTACAACCCAGGAGTAGCCCCTTTATACCTAGAAATAAAATATGCTAATGGTCTCAGATTTAACTGACTGAAGAGTAATGCCACAAATGGTTTCTCAGTCCCTCCACACACATACAGACACCCTTTCCTTTTTGTCCCCAGAAAGGGAACTATTTTAAAAAGATCTTTTGACAGTTCTGGGTGGAAAAGACAGATCTTGTAGGTATAAGTGCAATATCTAGGACTGGAAACATATATTATCTGTTCTCTTCTTTCCAAATAAGTTATATATTCTACTGGGGGAACAGGTATCTTTTTTTTTTCTCTGAAACCATTCTTTAATGTAGCCAAAATAAAGTCACAGCAGTTTCTGGTTCAAAGGCTCGTACTTCAGTGACCAAAAATCAGGAGTAGTGTTCACTACTGAAGTTAACTGTGTGGGGCAGTGCTTTGGTCTGTCTTATAAAGCAGGTGCTGCAGAAGAGGTCTGTGTGACTGCATTATTGATATACTNGTGCTGTCAATAGAGGGGAGGTGTCAGTAAATGAAGCTGTTCTGGTGCTTAGTAGCCTTCTTAAGTGGAGCTGACTGCTCTGTCGAACTCATGCATTTAGCTAAATCACTTAGCAGTGCTGGATCGTACGTGGGGGGAAAGGTGGAAGAGCACCATGCCCTCTAACAGAAACCTGGGTCAGCTTTCCTGCTTTTCTTTTTCCCTCTCCCACTCCAGCGTACCCGTTATTTTGGAACCCCATTGCCTAGCACAGCCTCTGTGCTGTTACACAGGGACCATGGCAGATTGGCTGACTGCAGACATCTGTACGCTATGTGAGCAGTATCTGTTGAACATGGCTTCCAGTCAACAGCAGAGCATCCCTCTCAGGAGAACTTCCTGGCCTTGAACCAAACTGGAATGACTCTACCATACATTTATCCTGTCATTTGTTCTGTACCTGAAGTAAATGAAACAGCTTTATGCACCCACTGACGTAAAGGCCTGAATAAAAGACCTCCCTGTTGATTAGTCTAAGCAGGAAGCACAGTTAGTATTTATGTATTGTGAAGTATTATAAAGCCTTGTGGTTTTTAGAACTGTTTTAATTCTTTTTATGTGTCTTTGGGAAAAATAAATGTTGAAGCACTATCACGCCTCTAGCATTTCCTCCTTTGCACCTGCAGTTGTCATTGTTCTGTGGCACCATTTGCATTCACTGCTGAGCAGACTTTGCCCTGTGTAATGAGTACAGGGAAACTTTTAACCTAAAACCTCTATTCCTGAGAGGCTTGGAAGGTGGAGCTCTCAGTTATGTGATCACATCACCATGCATTTTGCAAACACTTACTCCTTCCTGATAACTCACTAAAAAGCACTTAAAAATCACTGCTCCAATGCATGTAACACTGTAGTGATGGCTGTCAGGCAGCCTGCTCAGTCTGTTTGCTTAAGAAGCTAGCTCTTGGTTTGGTTTTTGTCTGTGCGCTATCTGTGCTTTGCCACCAGAGCTCTCTGGTGCATGTCGCTGAAGTACCTAGCATATCTTGATGCCATCATCACCTGAGGGGCAGATGGTCATTCTCAAGAGATTCTTGCTCTTTGTATTGGCCTTAAGCTTTGCCCTAAGCTAAACTGGACTATTACAACGTATGACGTTCTAGAAAAATAAAGTTTTGGTAAATTCTTTGTGTGGTTAAAACCAAAAATGGGATATTTGGTAGTATGTCTGTTTCTCCCCAGGAACTGCCTGTATGGAAGGGGTGTGGGTGGTGTGAGTTCTCCCTGGTGTGTTTTGCAGGGCCTGGGTAGGCAGTGTTGAAGGATATAATGGACTTGCAGTTGGAATGAGTCTTGCTGAAGAAAATAATGTCTGGGAAGGGCCAGTTCTTCTACATAGAGGAGAAAGGAAGAAAGACATGTTTAAGCTGAGCCCAAGGTCTGCATCCAAACTGCCAGAAGGGTCAATACCTCCAGCTGACTTTCGCTGGCCTGACTCTGCTTCCTCTAAACTGCCTGCCTGCAAGCTGACGCCTACTTGCAGGTTTGGGCAAGCTCTGCAAGTATGTGAATGGGGGGAAGCTGGAGCTTGGGCTTCCTTTTGGAGCAAGTTCAAGTGTTCCTCTTCCTTCAGTCAATTAGGAGGGGTGCAGCCTGCCTGCCCAGGTCCTCTCCTGCATGTGCTTAATCGCTGGTGCTGCTGGGAGGCACATCCATATCAGGCAGGTGGGCTCCTTGCAGGCTGTAGGGAATGGCAGCCAAGCCACAGCTGTGCTTGCTGGCAAGATGGGTGCAGCGTGGGGCCGGGGGCATGAGGTGCTCTTGGACGCTTGCTGAATGAGGTAGTTTAGATAGAGCTAGAAATGAGCTGAGATCAGCCTGTTTGATTACTGTGCAAGCCCAAAATGCTTCTCAGAGCCTGGGTGCAGTGGTATGGAGAGAAGGTATCTGCATGGCACTGAGGTCGACTTCAGTTAACCTGGAAACCAAAGGCAGTTCTAGGTTCTGCCTCTTACACATCTGCTGTGGTGCCACGTGAGGTCTTTTTACTGGCTTCCCCTTTTCCTACCTGGTGACTATGAGTGGGGTGAGAAAATGCCCTCACTGCAGAACAAACAGGCAAAGGGGCAGGGCGGCAGGTGGATGCTAAGGGACAGCCCGACCTTCCCTGCCTACCCCTCATATAGCAAGCTGTCAGGAAGACCCATGTTCCCATCACTGTTCTCTACTGGTTGCATTGGCCCCTGAATGGGCTAGTAAAACCTCTGCCCCCTGTGCAGGAGTGACATCTAGTCCTTCTTGAGCTCTGCTGTGCAGCCATTGCTCCTGATCATGGCAAGTCATGACAGCTTGCGGGGGCAGGCTTACTGTACATCTGTTTAAACACAGCCAAAAGAGCCTGATCATCTCCTTTCCCTGGCCAAGGAGAGCCCTTCGGAGGGAGCAGAGACTAGGCCTTACCTGGGAGCCACGGAGTGCAGGGTGGCGCAGGCACAGGCACCACACCTGCCTGAAGCCAGGGTGCGGAGTGGGCGAATCCTGTGCAGAACAGATCTGGGACCAAGCCTTAAAGCACCAAGAGCAGCACTTCCCAGGGATGCAGAAGTGACTGTGCAAAACGTGTTTTGTTTTGAGCCCTGAAAGGTGATGGTTTGGAGGAAAGCCTTCCCTCTGCAAGCATGTGGCAGAATTTGATCTGTTTTCTAGTCTTTTGCTGGTTCTTCTCATCATATGGACCAGAGCCTTCCCTGCTCAGAGTCAACTGATTCTAGTTATTGCTGTTGTGTTCGGGTGAAACTTGCCTTTGGACATGGGGACCTTTTGGTATTCTCCCACCACTGCAGAAAGTGGTCTGTCTCCAGGCTCTGGTATTGGGTCTCTTCACACAGCCCCTCGTACCTTAAAGCACAGCTGCAGTGTTTAGTCCAATCCCACTTGGGAATCATGACTGAAAAATGGGAAAAGAAGTCTAATTACTACTAACGGTAATGGCAGGAGCCTGGACGGGGGCACTGGGAGCAGAGGAGGGAGATCTGTCTAGGCAAACTTACTTTCATCTTGTTTCCTCCTGGAGTCAGCTCTGTGTCCACTGATCTTTGAAGCCAGCGAGGGGCAGGCGGGACTGAGCTGGGGACACCTTTTATTTCAGCATGGGGCTCTCTGAGGAGTGACCTGCTCAGCATGGCGGCTCATCCCAGCTAGGCACCCGGGTAAGGAGGCGACGAAGCTCCACGCCTCGCCTTCGCGCCTGCGAGCAGCACCTGCAGGCAGGGCCCGGCTGCCCCGNGGGGCCGGGGCCCGGCGGGCCCCGGGGAGGCGGCAGGGTGGTTGCCGGGCGGGAGCAGGTGGAGGTGCGCGGTAACCCCCAGCCTGCCTGGCAGTGCCGAGTTGCGGGCTTCGGTATTGCCCAGGCCTTGTCCTCAGCCACTTCTGGGAAATAAAAGATATTTTTACCATCCTCATTGATTTTTATTTTTATCTTTTTGTCTGTCCCGCAGCACTCCCCCAAGCCCCGGTCCTGGGAAGCTCCCAGCGGGCATTTCCCACTGGCGGACTGGGCCGGGGCCAGCATGGTGGGGAGGCGAGGGCTGGCTGGGGTGAGGGGGAAAGGGAGGGTGCGTGGGCCAAAGGCAGCTGGGGCAGAGACACAGCAAAACAAAAAGGAGGTTTTAGGTGGAGGTGAGAAGCAGGAGAGGCCTGACTGCAGTAAGGCTGTGTGGCTGTCGAAGTTGTTTGGTGTTTGGTACTTGAAGCCAGCTGGGAGAACATGCTCCTGTAGAAAGTAGGTACAAACCTGCTTGAATAACCTCACCCAGGGCGCCACTGCCAGTGACTTCTTGTTCAAGTGGAAGGTGGTTTTGCGTGGGGTTTCACGCTACATCCGATTCAGTTCGACTTAATTTTTTTTTTCTTGTGTTATAAAGGATAACCAAAAGGACATCATATTTTACGCATGAAGTAAAACTGTAGATGTGGTGTTGGGCAGGATTAGATTTAAAAACTATGTGGGCAAATTGGGGAAATGGTCTGGAAGAAACAGGAGGCAATTGAATAAGGATAAGTGGGAGGTCGTACACTGGAGCAGCAATACGAACTCAAGTACAGAGGAGGGAGGGATGGGTTAAGTAGCAATTCTTCAGAAAAAGGATCAAAAGCTGAATGTGAGTCAGCTATGTCGTGGTGTTGAGGTGATGGAAAATAAGTTGAGGGGAGATGTGGGGTAATTGGATCCAGCCCAGCGGAGAGCAGAGAGAACGAGCGGAAGTTGAGAAACCATTACCTACCAGGGAAGCCTGAAAGAACTGAAATTCTCTAACCCAAAGGAGGAGAGAACTGAAGTCTTTAAGCACATAAAAGGACATAATCTTTGCTCCTTGTCTGTGATGGAGAAGAGGAAAAAAAAGAAGAAAGAAGGCTTAAGTCACAGCAGGAAAGACTCAATTTAGATGTTAGGAAAAACTTTCTAATGACAGGGATAATAAAGAATAGACTGCCTGGGGACTGGAGAGCTTTAAGATCAAGTTAAGCAACATCTGTCAGGGATGTCCGAGGTTTAGGTGATCCTGCCTTGGGTTAGCGGGATGGACTGGTCTGACCTTTCAAGGTCCCTTTCAGCCCTAATTTTTCAGTGGTTCTGCAGGCCGACATTAATCTTCTTAATGGTATTTAAACAGTCAGCAGCTTCTCTTAAGTAACTGCTAGCAAGTCTCTTCTCTTGCCTGCGGTTTAAAATTAACTTAATTTCCATGCATCACTTTCACCCTCCAGCTCCCAAGTTCTGCATAGCCAACCAGTAGCTGAATTCCTTGACTGATTGTCAGTACCTTCCTTGCGGCTCTGTAGTTACACGCAATGAAAAAGGGATAGAAATGCTGCGTATCGGTGGCTATGTTGCCAGGGTGAGGGTGGCCTCCTTTTCTGCATGTATACGTAGGAGATACGGTCCCCCTTCTGGTGATAGCTGGATCTCATACGTGGTTATTTCATTTTGTGCGCTCCAGGGACCTGCCTTTCCACGTTGCCTGCGGCTTTCTGAGGGAGCTTGTCGTGCCCTGCCTCTGGCAACGGCTGGCCTCTTTCTGAAAGGAGTCATGTCGGACCGTGGGTCTTCGCTGTCAGTTTGTCACAGGTCACGGCTTGAGTGTCGAAGCCCAGACACTGCCCAATGTGTGTGGCACTTGTGCGTAACGATGTGTACGACAACAGGTGCTGTAATTAATACATTTGTCCACAAGTGATCTCTCTTCAAATGGCGCAGACTCCCGAAAGAAGGAGTCTGTGGTGTGAAGTTGGCCCTCAGTCTGCGGGCGTGTACTTCCACCCCTTGAAACTACTAACGAAGGTGAATTAAGTTTTTCATCTGCCAGCAACAGAGTAAGAGGGGGAGAAAAAGCCAGGCCGTGATGAGCGGTATCTGCAATCCTTGTCTAGAGTCCTTGGAAAACAGGAGAGCAGGTGAGTGTGTCCTGAAGGCAGGATGTCTGCAAACTTCTTAGTTATTTACTTAAAACAGAAAAGATGGCATTTCCATAGCTGGGAAAAACTGTCCCTAATGAGAGAGGGAACCGCTGCCTGGAATTCCTCACCTTTGGAACATAACTCCCTGCCAGGCACTGAGCTGCACCTATGGATTGTGACTGGGGTGACGCTGCTCAGTGTGACCATGAAAACTGGGTGGGTGTGGCACCAAGAGGATCACTGACCCCGTGTCACAGCTAGGAGATCAGCGATAGAGGAGATATCCATAAACAGAAACAGGTTATCCGAAGTCAGGAAAACATGAGGCTTCCAAACCTTCATTGCATCCTCCTTAGTTATATACCTAAAACAGAAAAGATGACGTTTCTATAGCTGGGGAAAATCGTCCCTAATGAGGGGGTGAACCACAAGTATCTTATCTGCCCACAAGAGAAGCAGTTGCAATTTTTCCCACTGATCTCCAATGGTTTTAACCAGCCAAGGTAATTGTGGGCCAGATACACAGGCCTTCACATTCGCTTTTGTTAACCGAGCAAGATCTATCCTATCTCTGTGTGACACGTAAGTATTAAGAATGTTATTTTATACGTGGGAGTAACATATAAAGAAACGAAGTGGCCACCACAGCAGCAGGTTGGAACACAGGGTCTTTCACTCTCGGCCCTGAGCTCCTTCTTCCAGACCGTGCTACCAGCTCTGAGACGCGGGGGGGGTTATTATTTATACACATAATAAAACACCACCTGAATGCAGCTGGAGTCCTACCTTTGAGCAACATTAACACGCTTGTGACTTCTTTTACAGCTATTTCACTTTGCCTCTCTTGATGCTGGGAATGAGAGTTTCAGGTGTGCTCCCCTTGAAAAAAAACACTGTGAAATATGCATGTGTTAAAGTTAGTTGTGCTTTTGCGGAGCCTATATCCCAAACTATATAGTAGCCACTTTGTGTAAAAATTGTACAAAGGCACAGTTCCACTCTAGTGAAAATGTATTTATCAGAACCACAGCAGTATGAATCCGACTCATTAAATAAGACCTCAATTTTTTAAGAGAATGTTAGGAATAATACAAATACAGCAAGCTCGTAAGGTCCTTGCAAGGTGAGGGTGAAGCAAGCTTACTCTTTAATTGCTGCAACTTGGGAGAGGTTTTTTGGAAGTGCTATAAAAATCGTAAGCTTTCTTGAGATATTCTGAACACTGCTGTATTCCACAGGATTCGGGGGAAGGTGAGATTAGCCACCCAAATCCACCCAAGTTTATTTGAAAGCAGCAATTTATATAAAGTGCAGCGGGATATTTCAAGATAAGAGGAAATTGGGACCTTTTTTATTTTTTGCCCAGACTCCACCACCTGGGGAACTCAGGTCCAGCTACACTTGAGCACCCTGCGTTTTGGGCATTGCAAACTCAAAGGTTTCCCATCTGAGGGGTGTTGCCATCTGCAGCGAGCTTGATCTCTGCTTAGCTCCGGAGCTGGAGCCAGACTGCATGCTAACACAGTATGGCTGCAGGCCTTTGTGGTGTTTTTACTCTGTGGAGTTTTTATGAGACCATATCTGTCAAACGTATGTGTGAAGATAAATCAAACAAGCACAGCCACGGCTATTAAATAAATGTGAAATCTGAGTGGCTTCCACCAGCCCCTCAGTCCCTCCCCCTCAGCTGCCGTGTGTGCTGAGTGTTTTACAGAAACTGGACGGTGAAGGATGGCTGGTTATGAGAAAGGGAAAGCCAGGGGGAGGCAGCTCCTAGGGAAGGGGGTGATTTCCTTGCAGGGGGAAGCAGAGAGCTACAAGATGGGTTTAGGGCTCATGCTGCTGAAATATTTGGGTCTGGAAAGAGCCTGGTTTGGATCTTGATGACTTTTGAAGAAGGAGAGACTCAACAAATTCTGTCAGGGATGTGGTCTGACTGCTGTCATGGCATCCAAAGTGCAATAAAGGTGGAGACTCAGCAGAGGAGACAAGAAGGCACTCCATGCAGATGTGTGATGAGGTAGTCAGTCTCAGACCATGTTTGGGGCTAATGCTGTGTGAGCACCATGAGGTTGCTGCGCCATGAATACCAAAGCATGAGAAGGACATCAAGCTTCTACATGCCTCACAGCCTGTCTTCTCCTGGAAAATAATAAATAATCCTGACCTGATCACCACTCAAATTTTCCCCCTATTCCCTAAACTGTTCTTCCCCCAGGAGAAAGGTGGTCCTTCCAAGGTCAGGGTTGAGGTTACTGACAGGTCAGGGAGGGCAAGGTCAGGCTTGAAGCTGACTGCCTGTACCAAAGCTGTCCCACATAGGGAGAGGGCCTTGCAGTTTCCAAAGCCATCAATCTCCTCCCTACTTTCACCAGCTATTCACCTCTCCTAGTTTTAAGTGGAATAAAATACAGCCAACCTCTTCAAGCCCTTGTGTTGCGTCTCTGGGAGCTGCATTCTTGCTCTCGAGTGATCAGTCACCGAAACAGAACAGCCAATATATCACTCCCAGTGTCTTTATTTCAGGGTTGAAGTTGGATCAATGTATCTGAAGGCTACTGTAACCAGGAAATGATTCTTCTGATTTCTGACAATCAGGCCACTTCTTCCACCAAGAAAGCATTTGTCACTTCTCCCTAGCTGCACCAGGGTTTGGCTGAATGTGCTTATTTACCCCGGCACGCAGGGAGAGCATCCTTGCAGAGGAGATGGGGACCCAACAGGAGTCGAGGCTAACGAATCGCATAGTAGCAAAGTGTTCCTTGTTGCAGCAAGCAACACCCAAGTCCCATTGGTGCTGGTTCCAAAGGTGAAGCAGGAGGGGCAGCGCTATGCCATGTGCTCTGGACATGGCCCATAAGGCAGGAGTGTGGGACAAACAAAGATTATTTGACCTGGCTCCTACATCTGTGAAATCATTGCGCCTCCATTGATTTTTAGTGCTGATTGACACTAGAGGAGGATTTGACCCATAGGAATATAGTCTGCTGCACATAGGGTGCCATGACATCTCTTGGTCCTTCTGTGTATATCATCAATGTTCAGCTGAATGAAGATAAATACGCAGAGATGGTTTTTGCCAGTAAAAACATACAAGGAAAGATAATGCCAATGTACTAGCAAGTGCGTTTCTGCTGAGTTGCTAATGCAATGCAAAATGATTATTAGTAATAATTAGCAATGCACATGAGACTACCATTGAACAAATGATCTGCAAACATCCAAAAGGCCAGGAAAACACTTAGAACCAATCTTCCTTTGAAAATAAATAATTTAGATTGGATTCTATGGGCTCATAGGGCCAGGTTGCTTAGTTGATGTGCTGGCACTGTTACTTTCAACGAAATCTAAATCAGTCAATTTACATGAGCTGAAAATCTCATCCTAAGTTTTCTCTTGATCATCAGAGTCATTATTAATGTTAAATATTTAAGGGGCTAGCTTTTCATTCAGTGTTGGAGTTGGGTTTTTTTTAAGAGTGTGCCGTAGGTGTATATAGCATATACACGCAGTTCCAAGTGATTCGGTTGCCACTTACCAGCTGAAATGCTGACTCTATACCATCTTGTCAGAGGAGAACAATTTTATTCTGATCCCAAATAACAGAAAGCACAATTCAGAGGTCCTGAAGTGCTTGGTTGTCAGGGCAGAGCACAGGGCGCAATTTGAATTTAGAATGGGAACGCAGAGGAAAAGGTGGTCGTGGCTGATGGCAGCAATGCGCCTGCAACTTATCTGTGCATATCAACACCTAACAGCCCCTGCTCTGCCATCCGAGGATGATATGTAGGTTTATAATATGTTTTACTCCTAAAACTGTGCTTCCGTGTAGTGCAATTCCATTCACAGATGCAGGTTTTCGTGGAACAGAAGTAACACAACGGTAACTTTCAATTCTCTGGTCTTCAGCTTCTCCTACCTATCTCTCCTGTGGTCACCAGTCATCTCCTGTTTAAATTGCTGCCCTGTAACCAGGGTAAGAACCTTGTTAAGATCAGGCTAGAGATGCAGATTGGCTTTGATATCTACTGTACTGCCTGTTGTGAGAAAACCCCCTCACGCTGGGATCTGAAACATGCTCTAAGGCACAGGCAATGTGGGCAGTTGCCCCGGGTGCCAGAGTTGCAGTCCTTCTCTTTGCTTAGGCCAGAGGAGACAGTCGCTGGTTGCTGCTGGGGAAGCATGAAGGCAAACCACTGGTTTCTCACCTCCTGCAGGCATATTCCCTCCGTTCCTGTCACCACCGGCAGTGCTGGCTGCAGGGAGCTTCCTTTTGCAGCAGCAATAGCTGTTTCCGCACCCCATCCCGCCAATGGCACTGGGAGCAGCAAGCCCTACCTCCAGGGTTTTCAGTGCTCTCCCACCTGGCCCTGCATCCGTCACCTCCCCAGGACAAGGTTAGTCTGGACTGGCCCCTCCTGCTCTTCAGGCATGCAGCAGAGGCTGGGGAAGTGCAAAAAGATCAGTGACACCTACTGCAGATAAGGGACTACAAGGGGAGTAAGTGGAAACAGGCCCTGTGCAGAGGGGAAAGGAAGTTTTGGGGGGCAGACTGAGGAAGGGGGAAGAAGAAACATCCTAGCACTCCTCCCTGCCTGTCCCACTGAATACTCCTAACAAGGCCCTCCACTTATAATGAACCCTTCCCAGTCCCAGTTGACTCCTCAGTCAACCTCCCCCAGAAGAGGTGCTGACTACCCCCAAATCTCTGTTCCCCCTCCAGATCCATGAGGCAGGATACCTCTGTCATTCCTGACAGCTGTCCAACCTGTTCTTGAAGCTCTCCACTTAGGGAGGCTTCATGCCGGGACACTTTATGCATTGCTTCCGTCTATTTGCCCTGATATTTTTGTAACATCAAGTTTGAATATTTCTCACTGCAGTTTCAGCCTGTTATTATTTCTTAACCTCTGTGTTTTGGGCAGGTAGAACTGACCAGTACCTTTCTCCCCTTGCTGCAATCTTTCATGAACTTAAAGGCTTCTTGTGCTTATCCTTGGTCTTCTTTTCTTAAGGCTAACCTTTACCAAGTCTTTCAGAGTTTCCTCCCAGATCATGTTCTCTAGACCTCTGATTATTATTCTTGTTTTCTTCTGGACTGTATCTAATTAGCCCACATCTTTTTTTGGCTTTTCCAAGAGTATGGCACTGATGACAAACAGTTCAGTTTTTAATCTGCGTTAAACCTCAGCTCCAGTAGTTCCACATCCATATTTGTGCAGTCAGTTATTCCTCAGTGTGGAGTCTCACATGGATTCCTACTGTGTCCTTTCTTTTTTTTCCCTGACTGTTTCTTTAATTTGTCAGGCTGTTGGTTTTCTGTTTTTGTGGGTTTTTTTGTTTTTTTTTTTAATTCTGATCCTGTCTTCGATATACTTGCAGATACTTCCAGCTTTGGGCATCCTGCAATTTTAATCATCTTTCTTCTAGTTCACAGTCCAAGTCACTAATAGACTGGAGTCGGAGACAGAGAGAAACCTGTACATCTCTGTTCAATGGGTTCCTGTATGTGGAGAGTGAAGTCCTGTTCACAACCTTCTGGGTACCAGTGCTGTGTCTGCTCTTCAGTAGATAGACCACACATTCCTTGCTGGTTTACAAGAATTTCATGCAAGACAGTGTCAAAGGACCTACTCAAATCAAGACACTGACATCTGCTTCTCCTTACTGGCCTGCGAGGTCTGTCTCCTTGTTTTAAAAGGAAATTAGATGGGTTTGTCAAGATTAGACTATGCAGCTAATATTGGTTGTTACTCATCCCATTACATTCCAGTTACTTGCAAACAGCTTTTTTTATTATTCATTCCAGAATTTTTCCTGTAGTTGAAATTAATTTGTCCATAAATACAGAGCTCCGTTTTTTCCAAAGACTTTCTGATTTTGACTTTCCTTGCTTTTGCTATGCTTGTATACTAATTCTTAGTAATCCAGCCTAGATTTCACTCTCTATACATAGCCTCTTTATGCTCAAGGTCAACAGCAGCAGTCTAGTCAAGCCGTTCTTTTCTTGTACTCCTTTTCCTTTCCCTGCACTGCTTGGGCAAACCATGTCTTGCTGCCTTCCTGTCCCAGCAACTAGCTGGGTGCAAAAAAATCCCCCATTACCACCAAAGCCTGGGTTGTGGTTGAAACCTGCTAGTTGCTTCCTGGCTTGATCGTTTGCAGGAGACTTGTCATGATGATGAGGCCTACATCTGGTGACCTGTAGGCCACCCTATGCTGTTGATGATCGTGTTTTCTCCCTGAGCTATATTAGCTATAGCATTTCACCTGGCAAATGTTCTGGGCCACCCACCTCAGCACTGGTGCCACCTTCTTTCTTTCTTTTTTTTGGTCTTGTCAGAAATGATTGGCATGAATGAGATGGCCACATCTTCAGCAACGCCCAGCAACTATCCATTCCAGCTACTCTGCAGGAGAGGGAAGGGATACTGAGCACCGCTGGCAAATTAGAACCCCCGCCCCCCCAATTACTTTTCTTAGCCTTTGAAGTCAAGGTTAGATCCGCATTACCATACTGGCAGTGAAGTCCTAATTCAAGTCATCTTTGGATAATGTTTGCTCAGGTGTAGTATCTTGGAAGTGAAATCATCGCTGCTCCTTCCCCAGAAAAAATAGTCATTGTTTGCCACATTTAATTAAGTTTTCCCCTCTGTTCACACAGCCTCCCACATCCAGATCTGAAGTTAGTTTTATAGTTTCCTCTCAGCCTTCTCCTTTGATCCTAAAGTAGCTGTCACCTCAGTACCTACAGCCCTTCCTTTCTCACCTTGGCCAGCATAAAATGTGTTTGTGTGTTAATGGCTTTCTCCTCGGGGGCTGCTGACTCTCTTTACTAGTCAGCTGGATGCTAGATGAAATCATTCTCTCTGCTGGTTCGAGTATGTCGCATATATATATTTCCCTGCCTGTGTTTTATGTTCCATCCCGACTTCATTCATAGGAAATGATTCTGTTTCAGTTCATTTTGTTTTGGAAAGTGAATCTGTTGCCAGGGGAATGCGAGAGATTTCCAGAGACTGGGTCCAAGTTTAGTGCAGGAAGGTGCTGCACAGACTTTGCCACACACAGCCTGCCGCTGCTGCTCCTCGCTCCTGTGCTGCAAGAGGCTATTCCCTCCATAGAGCCTCCTCAGCACCAGCCATACTCAAATCAATGTGTCTTAAGCTGTGTAGAGTGTCTACTTTGGTCAGCCATGTCTGTGACCTGCTCTCTCCACCTTGTCTGACTTCTGTCAGCCAGCTTGCCCTATACCTGAACTAGGACTGAGGCTTGAACCCTCAGGTCTGTGCACTGGGGAGAAACCTGCTTCGATAAGCAGAGCTATATTACAGCAACCAAAGCAGGGCAGGAGCAAGCCTTCAGGTTACAGTGAAGAAGGCTTAAAACAGCAAAAAAAAAAAAAAAGGCACTTGGCATAAATAAATGACAAAATAACCCTGTGCTACAAGATGTAAGTGCAATTATGAGTAGTACCATTTTTAGACTGTTTGTTGGGATAAAGTTTTGCAACAAAAGTTATTAATAAAATGCTTCGCCACGAGTGTCGCTTCAATAGCGTGACTCGGAAACCTCAATCTAACGACAGCTTGTCTACTTTAGAACCTAATTTGGATGCTGCATTCAGCCATGCCGCAGCAGGCTAGATTCAAAAAGCTAAATTAGTATGATTAATCCAAAGTATAAAGTAGACTGCACATTTTCTCTGGTGTGCCGTCAAATCAGTGCTCTTTAGCTCGGATACCAAGATGAAACAACAGGATCTGTCTCACAGGCATGGTGTATGAAGAGGGCTAATGGGGGAGAGGGCTGATTTGAGGGGGATCTGGAAGAGCAAATCTAGAAGGGAGGAGTGATGGCGTGTGGAGTGAAGTGCCAGAGAAGAGATGTGTGCAGCTACATACAGGGACCCCAAACTGCTCCCCCTCTGCTCCTGAGGTAAAATCTTAAGCCGCTGTAATTGGCGACAGATGCTGGCTACTAAAGCAGAGCTCAGCTCCATCTCAAGAGAGGGAAGTGAAGAAGAGGGCACAAAACATGTGTGTTAGAGTGGCACGTGAGGAACTATTGCAGATTACACTCTCCAAAATGAACAAATGTTGTTCTCTAGTGTTTGCTATAGATTAACTTTTAATAAAAAGGTACCCACATTTGTAAAGAAAAAGGTCTAGAGAAAAGGTCTGTGGTTTTTGCTCTCTTTTTTTTTCACTTCTTGGTGTATTACTATGTCAGTGAGCTTATTAAATCTTACTTCTACAGATCATTTTCAAATTCATGCTTACATTATGACCCAAAAGAATGAAGGAAGAAAATACCTCCATCCAAAAAATGGCTGGCAGACGATGAACAAAAAGTCTGCTCTGGAAATGAGTACTGTCTCTCCCTCTCTCATACATATGCACACATCCCTTGCTGGGCAGATCACTGCTAATCAGGGTTACTAAGAAGAGTTAAGGCCAAATCTGGAACAAGGGAAAACTCTGTCAGTAGAAACAGCTCAGCAGATGCACATTTATTACATTCACTGCAGCAGCAAAGAAAAAAACAAAACAAACCAAACCAAAAACATTTCTTGGTGCCTGTGTCTGATTTGCCTGCGATGACCTCTCTTTCCTTCAAGCCAAGTCCTTTCTTTCTGCAGATCTCCATGTATGGTTGGCATTCCACAATTAGGGAGGCATCAATAAATCAATGACAGACAAGCAAGGACTTTAGCCTTCCCTAGAGCTTGCACTGCTAAAAGTTCATCTCCAAGTGCTCCCTCTTCATTCCAAGCAGCAGTCAGGGTGCTTAGGGTTTGCGAACAGGAACAGCATGGGCTCAACCCTGGCCAGGCTCTGAAGCTGGAGTCGGAGGGGGTGGGGATGCAGATAATATTGGGTTGAACTGAACGCTGTTAGATATTGGACTACGCAGCGAGCCAAGAACTTGGGTGGTAGCTATTGTTGTGAATCACGATCAAGAAATGTTGTTATTACATAGTGCTTTACAATGGGTTGAGGCCTGATGCAAACAGTGGGGATCCAGCTTTGCAGAACATAAAGACCAAAGAAAGGCTCATGGGGCAAAGGGACAGAAATGCCTGTATGAAGAGAGTCCAGTGTGGCAGCATACTGTGTGAAGCATCAGTGGCAGGGTTCAGTTGCATAGGTGGTTTCTGTGGTATTCACAGTATACCTGTCACAGAATACCTCAGGTGGGACAGGACCTTGGCAGGGCTCCAACCTTGGCCCCCACTCGGAGCAAGGCTATTTCCAAAGTTAGATCATGTTGTCCAGGACTCTGTCCAGTTGAGTTTTGAAAATCTACAAGGATGGGGATTTCACAATCTCTCTCTGAAACCTGTTCCAATGCTGAAACATCCTCCCGGACAAGATTTTTTTTCCGTAGCTCCAATGAGCATTTCTCTTGTTGCAACCTGTGCCCGTTGTTTCTTGTCCTCTCACTGGACTCCTCCAGGTGCAGTCTGGCTCTGTCTTCTCTTTAACCTCCTTTAGATAACTGAAGACTGCAAGTAGATTCCCCCTTAGCCTTCTCTGCTCCAGGCTAAACAGGTCCCTTTCTCTCAGCTTCTCCTGATACGCCCTCTGTAGCCGCCACATCTCTTAGTGGGAAGTAATTTTCCTCTGCCCCATCTATTTAGATAGTAAGGTCTTTGGGATGGGTGTTGTTGTTTAGTACATGCACGGCAATTTGAGACCTCCTGGATCTCTCTGCTTGGGTCTCACAAGTCAACTGCATTGAGTGACATAAATAGATAATAAAGCACAAATGAACTTTGGAAACTCGCTGAGAATTCGGGGTGTGCAGAGGGGCCTGGGGAGGTGATGAGTTAGAGTGGGGAGGCAAGGGTGACGGATGATCACTTTATGGAAAACTTTCTCCTCAGGGTAACTGCATTCCCTTGCCTTGCTGGAAGTCAGAGAAGGGCTGTAAGTAAAGCTGCAGGCTCACTTGGAGAGCAGGACGGGGAAGGAGTACACCACTGAGTGCTTGGTTATGGTCTCATAGATGCCCTCATCTTCTGAGCAAGATGCGTTATACCTGAGCCATCCCTGACAGGCATTTCTCCGGCCTCCACTTAAATTCCGCCCATGAAGGAGAGTCTGCAGTATCCCTCATCAGCTCCAAAGCCTCCCTGTTACTGCTCTGTTGGCCTAAATCTTTGCTGCAAACCAACCCCAGTTCTCCTCGTGCTCCTCCCTTGGACTCTGTAGTCTTTAGGACAAGCCTTTATGTATTGAAAGGCTGTTATGTTCCCTCTTAGTTTTCTCTTCTCCAGACTAAACAAACCCAATTCTTTCAATCTGCCCTCATAGATTATGTTTTCTAAAGCTTTTATCATACTTGCTCTTGCACCTCGGAGCGCTCCCCAGTTTGTTTACCCAGTTCAGAGAGTGCTGTGCCTGGCGTCCCCAGCTGAGGCATCCCCAGGGCCAACTGCAGCACAGTCATTTTCTTCCATGCCTGGCCTATGAATCTCTCATTAATGGATCCCATCAAGAGAGTTGCCTGTTTTGAAACAGCATGACAGTGTTGACTAAGGTTTTGTCTGCGATCCCGGGAACCTTTCCTGCAGCGGTGCTCTTTACCCAATTAGTCCCCATTTTGCATTCGAGTTCCAACACCTCGCTGTGGTATTTTGCGCTTGCTCGTGTGATTTCCATCCTGCTGATTTGAGACCAATTCTCCAATTTATCTAGATTGTTTTGAAATCTGCTGCTGCCTTCCCCTCCACACAGACCCCATGGCTGCAACTCCTCCCAGCTCAGTGGTGCACATGAATGTTATCCTGATTTCTCTGCAATATCCCTGATGTTGTGGTCCCTATTATCTCTACTCCTGTGCTCAAGCAAGCTGTTGAACTGCGTGGGGCCCGGGGCAGAACCCTGTTTGCAGCAAACGCAGTCGCTAACCATTTGGGACAGTGTTACATGGAGTTGCACACCTGCTTGTAGGATGATTTCACCCACCGCAGGTTCCTGGTTGTTTATGAAGCAGTTTTCCAGCACACCGGAGGGCACTGGGTTTTGCTGGGCCATGGTCTCTCCTGCGGGTCTTCTGGGAGCAGCACTGCTAAGCGCTAAGCAAAGGATTGGCGAAAAAAGCTACCTTGTGGTCCATGGCTGTGAGGAACTGAACTGTGAAAAATATCCAGAGGGAACTTTTAGGCAGAAGGATGCACTGAAGGGTCAGGCAGACTTCCCTTTCTATAGCTCCATAAATACCCGAAATACCCTGGCCAGCTGGGGAGAGGGGGGTTATCCCAGGGT
>WAAD01025768.1:7261-20667 GCA_013389945.1 Fregata magnificens | reverse complement strand
TTCCTGGAGTCTGCTAGCCACTTCATCCACCGTTGATTCCTCTCCATCCCTCAAAAAACAGACCAACCTCCCACCAAAAAAAATACAGAAAGAAAGAAAGGTTACATTGCTGCAAAGATAAATAGAGTCCTGAAGGCTGTATTAATCAAATGAGAGTATTTATGTCTGGTTCTGTTCCTCCACTGATGTATTAACATCTGTAAGGAGCGCAACATTTTTGTTATAAATTTAGCTAAATAAAGACTATTGCCAGTGGCTTTTCTAGTAAAGCATTTGGGTTGAAAAATTGGTGGACTCATTCACATATGCACACACATTTAAATTTCAGCATGTGAAAGGATCTACACTCAAAACCAAGTAACATTGTCTCCTAGTGTATTAGTAATAAGTATTACTACAAATCAAACAAAGTCTGGCTCTGGACCAAACTACCACGTAAATGGAGCATATCGCAGTGTGTACTCATGTACACCTGCATTCTAGCTGTCTACAACCCCATTCATAGACATTGCAACAGGTAGTCCATAAACCACCCCTCAGCAAGACTCTTGTAGCTTTAGGCATGAAGAGCTCGTTGAGTGGTCTTTCCATGATCTTGAAGAAGAGCCAGAATTGAAGTGAAAAAACATCTTTTTGACAATCCTCTTTTGTCAATGCCTTTCCTTTAGCACATTCAGTGGGTTTTGCCTTTAGCCAGTTTCATTCAAAACGCACAAAAAGCTAACCTTGATTTATATCAGTGAAGGTAGAAACTGACTCATCACTGGTTTTTGTTTAGTTTTCCTAATACTTGAAATAAGCACCTGATTTACTCACAGCCTATATAGTCATCAGCATTTATACTTCTTCACATACAAAAATGCTGTGGGCTTTGGGAACCTGATCTTCTAGGTATCACCATTCCCATTACAAAGACAGTTTGGCTCTTAAGTTTTGAAAAATAACCTTTAAATTAATAAAAGAACTATAATGTTTAGTCAAATAGTAGTAGACTAGTGGTTTTTTTTCTAACAGATTTCAGACACAGGGATGGAATTAGGTTATTTTTTGGTATGTTTCAGGGGTAAATGTGGTACTCTCCGCACACTGCTTTTTTTGCAGTAGATATAAAACTATGCATAAAAAGCCTCATAAAAGTATGTTACTTTTTTATACGTTTTGTTTTATATGTACATGCTTAGAGAAGTTTTAAAGACAGTTGAATACTGGCCTCTTATCATTTCTGCTTCCTCCCTCTACTCTGCTTTCTTTACCCCCAATTCTTGCACTATCATTATAAAATATTATCCTAGTCCAAAAGAGAAGTACTTCATAAATTGTCTACCTTCTTCCTGAAAAGCAGAAAATTTTTTAACTGAAGATGACCTACAAATTAGCAGTGGTTTAGACAGCAGGTATAATTAATCATATCTTGACTAAGTTTGGCAGGGAAGAACCATGTAGTAATTTGATTCTTGCTGCTGAAAAAAAAAATAAATATTAAACAGATATCATTGAAATGCATGCATTTTTAGCTGTCCTTTTAAAATATATTGATGAATTGGCTTATTGTCCATATGTTTTCTTTTAGTTTCTCTAGTGCTCTTTATGTTATTAGGATTCTTCCTCCCAAAGACACTGTCCTGAAAAAAATGACAGATTATTTATGATATATAATTCTATCATGACTGAGTAATTTGAATGCAGTATATGATAGTAAGATCAGATTTTTTGCTGCTCTAGCTACAGCTGCTCAAAAGCTTGTATTCATGTGGACTGTGTGTCTTGTTCATTCTCAGCATTGAGTCAGTACAAGTACAATTTTTAAAGTGCAGTCAAAGCTTCTTAAGTGTAGGTTTCAAGCTGCCTTCCACCTAGACAAAAGAGACTAAATGTTTTTAAACATTTATGCTAATCTTTACCACTCAGCAAGATGTCTGCATTACTAGAATATTTTCTTTTACCTTAGACAATATTTATTAGGTATTTTTAGTTTAGGTGAATATGGTTCATATAACAAATTGAAACAAACAAAAAGTTAAATAACAAAGATTCTGTTTACTTATATTACTCACCTAAGTATTTCAGAGTATGGAAGAGAAGTACATTTGTCTTCCTTATGTCGCCCTATAAAAGAGATTATGCCAAAAGATCATTTGTTTTTAAATAGCTTGAAAAGTGTTCTTAATCTTTCCTGAAGTTACATACATACATTTGAAAATACAAGTTCACCCCTACTATAAGCTATTGTAAAAGCATTATAGATTTACATATATGTCATGGTTTAACCCCAGTTGGCAACCAAGCACCACACAGCCNCTTAGCAACAACTAAAACATCTCCGCATTATCAACACTGTTTTTAGCACAAATCCAAAACATAGCCCCATACTAGCTACTATGAAGAAAATTAACTCTATCCCAGCCAAAACCAGCACAATATATATAAAATATAAAATATAAAAATACATTATTACCTTTAAATGTAAAAGCTCTAAAGTGCAACCTGTCAGTGAGTGGCATATTTAAAAAGAAAAATAATATACCAGGTCACCAAGGAAACAGTAGTAGACAATTGTTTTTCATGCATTTAGGAGCAGTGGCAGAAAGCATTATCTGATAGATTTGGAAAATGTTAGAAAGATCAAGGAGTTAATAGCAAACTGAATCCAGAGCAATCAAGATTATGTTTTAAAGAAAGAAAGAAAGATCTAGTTTATCTGTTGTCCTTTTTGCATTTTCCACAAAAAGGAACTCTAACCACTATCATTTTGATGATAAGTATTACGGAATAAGTATGAGCTATGCAGCACAGCTGTGTGGTTACTTTAAATGTTCAGGAGCACCTAATAGTGAACACAAACAGTGGCTTTAGAGATATTTCTGTACTGGAGTGTACTTTGATGGTAAGAAGCTGTAACATGCTAAATTCTGAGGTTTCTGTGCAACAGAAACCATACTATTTACAGATACTCCACCTGCAGCACTGTGATCAAAAAGTTTATTGAAAAGTGTTTGAGATGCATAAAAATACGTTGAGTTAGTACATTTTATTATCTGCGTGTTTAACTTCTTTTTCTAAAACATGCTATAAATATATGTGTGTTTCTGAACAAATGCATTGCAATTTTCTGCAATCAGCGAAATTATTAAAGGGGTATTTGAAAGACTAGTATATTTTTCTCAGAATTTGCATGAAGTTTTGTTACCTATCTCATTATTCATTCCAAATACCAAAAGCCATTGAGACAGACCAATTTAGATAGAATTTACTATCAGTTATGTAAACTTCAGACCAATGCTGTGGAAAGTGTTTTTTAAAATGCTTGTATAATTGTATTTAATAGTAATTCATCTTTTCTCAACAGTATGTTGACAGAGAGGCTAAAGAGATTGAAATTGCAATAAGTGCAATAACATTTAGTATAGTTTTTGGAGAATAAATGTACAGAGTATCAGCACAGACCCTCATCTTCTTTGAGATGGGCTAGCAAGTAGGGATTAGCAATACTTAAAGATCACATTTTCCATGGCATGACCTGTTGGGATTCTAAAGTAGGCTGGGGTTGTAGTTAGCATTAACTTGCATTAGGAATGTGACAAGATAAAACAGCAGCCATACGAATCATGTACAGAGGAATCTTCTTACCTCAGTATTAAACCAAGTGCAGAGGTACTACTACTTAAGACTATTAAGGAACTGATAGCAACAAGTGTGGGATTAGGCAACTTGGCTGACTACCTGTCCTTGCCATATCAAATACCTTCACTATATGTTACATTTGATTAATAATATACTTAGCAAAGCCATATTTTTTTCTTTCTTTAAAAATCTTGTCACTGAAAATTGCTGGAGAAGAAAAAAGATATAAAAACCCCACAGTCATTGTATACACTTAGTGGAAATTACATAGAGGAAGAAACAGAAGAAGAAGAAACAAATTCAGTCATACAATTAGCTTAAACATCTTATGCTGTTTTCTTACTCTGAGCTACATATCTTATTGGAACTTGTTAGCTAGTGCAGAAATTAAAAAAACCCCCCACATTTATCTGATGTGCACGTCTGTCAAAACAGTCCCTTTGGAAAATGATAGTTATGTACATACTGCTTAGGATTTGCATTAAGGTTTAGGGCAATAGTTGATTTACTGAGAATTTCTAAGCACATCCCTATTTTTACCTATATAATATGACCAGAGTCATGTACTAAAAAATGACATTTCATATTTCTAAGCATCTACTTTGACGTGGTAAGACCTTATTTCAAAGATGATATTTGTTGCTGGCCGTCTAGTGTTTGTTCTTCATTCTTGCTTTATTTCTCATTTCTCACATGAGAACTTGAGTGTTAAATAAGATGTATTTTAATTACTAACACGAGTGTGGTGGGTTGACCCCAGCCAGCAGCCAATACCCACACAGCTGTTCGCTCACTCCCCTCTCCCGTGAGATGGGGAGAAAAATAGAAGGAAGGGGAAAAGACTCGTGGGTCGAGATAATGACAATTTAATGAAAAAATTTAAAACTGTAACCCCAAGCAAAGCAAAAAGAGGAATTCATTCACTATTTCCCATTGGCAGGCAGATGTCCAGCCACTTCCTGGGAAGCAGGGCCTCAGAACGTGTAACAGTTACTTGGGAAGACAAATGCCGTAACCACGAATGTCCCCGCTTCCTCCTCCTTTCCCTGAGCTTTTGTTGCTGAGCATGATGTCATATGGTATGGAATATCCCTTTGGTCAGTTTGGATCAGCTGTCCTGGCTGTGTCCCCTCCCAACCGCTTGCCCACCCCCAGCCTACTGGCTCAGGGTAGGGGGGGAAGAGAGAAAGCCTTGACGCTGTGCAAGCACTGCTCAGCAATAGCCAAAACATTGGTGTGTTATCAACACTGTTTTAGCCACAAATGCAAAGCACAGCACCATATGGGCTTCTATGAAGAAAGTTAACTCCATCCCAGCTAGATCCAGTACAACTAGATATTTCTTCAAAACTATTGTGGTTTTATATGAACACCGTATCTCTTTTACACTGAGGTGCAGTTTTAAAATATTGATCGGAAAGACGTATGCAGTATAAACAGAGTGTTTAAGAAGGGCAAAAGTAGCATAAACACTACATAGTGCTACTATGTCCCATACTATTTACTTGTAGCTTGAGTTTTGTGCAATGAGAATTACATATATTTCCTCAGTTACATAACACATCCACATGAATACTTATATTCTATTTTGGATCTTTACTTACTTATACTCTTCTAAAGTTGTTCAACTCAAAGACTACAGCAGTCACATGTCATGTGGACCTTTTTTCTTTTTTTTTTCCAGGTGACATTTACAAAGAGGAAATTTGGGTTAATGAAGAAGGCTTATGAGCTGAGTGTTCTGTGTGATTGTGAGATTGCTCTGATCATCTTCAACAGCACCAACAAACTGTTCCAGTATGCCAGCACTGATATGGACAAAGTGTTGCTGAAATATACGGAGTACAATGAGCCACATGAGAGTCGAACAAATTCTGATATTGTTGAGGTAAGATTTTGTATTTTGTGAGGATTCTTTTTTTACTTTGCTCTGAGACAGAGGTACTCAATTAAGATCTTGTTGTAATAGCAAAACACTCCGAGCAATATTTAAAAATTGTTTCAAAGCACCTAAGATTAGGCATCTAATGGTATAATTTAAAAAAGTATTGGAAGGATGAGGTCCTGTCTTGAAGATATAGAAATCAATGAGAATTTGTTCATAAATGCTACTAATACGTTTAGCTCTGTTACCTCTGGTCAGCCCATGTTCTGTTCTGTAGAATACAAATTCTGTCCCCAAAATGATTCCCTGTCCTCTTTTAGTGGTACATAGCCAGAATATTCTTAGCAGGAAAAGCTTCCTGTGATATTTTTATTATTTCCTGAAGGCTTTCTTGTCGGAATGGGTGAGTAGGTGACTGGTAAGGGATTTATAACATGCTTATAACATGAATGAAGACTTTTGATCATGAGGACTATGATTTTTCAGGAAACTTGAGTGTAAATCTAAAGTTTTACATAGTATCTATTTGTTGTAACTTTGAGATTTTTAAGAAAGAACACTCTGTACCTGCAAAATCCCTTTCTTGTATGAACAGTAGCCTAATTTGGTCAGGCTCATAGGCAATTTTGCAAGCAGATGTGTAATTTTGTGGGTACAGTCAAAATTCAGTGGGCATCCCTTTTCTTTTCACTCCTGTAAAAGCAGCCAAATAAAAGTAGGTAACTGAAATTAATATTATTTTATTTGAGTAATTAACAATAAGCAGAAAAGGTCAAATGAAGTGCATTTTATGTTTTTTCCATATGTATTGTCAAATCTGAATTAAGTATTTTGATTACTTTTTTGTTACAGCTTTCAATATTCTGCCTGTAATGCAAAATACTTAAGTCACACTGTTCTGCACCAGGGCGGGGNGTTGGAAACGTGTTGCGACAGCGGTTGGGGGGGGGGGGGGGGGGGGGGGAGAGGGAGATCTCAGGGTTATTTCTGTATCTCAATAAGAAAAGCATGACAACAAATGGCTTAATAAAATAGCTGTTTTAATGAGATAGAGTACAAAGAGGAATATAGATAGTGATTAAATTTTAAGTCCCTTCAGATACTGGGAACCCTGCTTTCATGCAGTATCAGACAGACCCTGGATGATTTTTCCCCCAGTACGCTGCACAAATCCCGTCTGTGGAGAGGTTCCTCCTCCCTCCCATGCCATGGTGCCTTTTATTTTGTGTAACAAACATAATCATATATCTTCTCCTGACAGGTTGGAACATTATCTCTGTCATAACACCCACCAGTGCACAGCACAAGCCAACACAGGACATTCCGGCATGTTTCCTTACAGCAGCTACTCATGCTAACATATGGGCTACTCAAGCCTTAAGTACAAGGCCAATAGAGCAGATGGCTGCTCAAGATCACTAACTCCCTGAATACAATGTCTTCCACAAGACTCCCAATACACACACCAAAGCCAGTAGTGTTTCACGATTAAAGGAGTACTTGTGCAGGGTGTAGGTTTTGAACAAGAGTCCCATATTAGCAAAAAAGACATGTAATTATCATGCCTTTACTTGATAATTAACATCACAATTACTAGTATAATAGGGAAATAAAGTCCACAAAAGTATGCAGTCTGAGAGATGGCTTGGCTCTTGTAGTTTGGATATATTTTTAGGTATTGAATATAAATCTGCTACACATTTAAATATTTAAATTGATCAGTTAAACTGACTACATTACACGTATTTTCCTTGTAAGGAGTCTGTTTTTTCTGCTTTCAGACAGCTACATTCCATGCTTACAAGTTTTTAATCTTGTTCTTCCAGAGCAATCAACAGCAGCTGAGGATCAGAGTGTTATTAAATCTGATCATTTTCAACTAAATGGCTTTTAACTATATAACTATATTTCAGCAGAAGAAAAGGGCATAGCTGTGCTCACAGATTTCTGCACAGAATCAACAAAAGAAAACTTTTTTAGGTGGCCTTATAAAAATTTGAAAAACAACTGTCAACCATATAAAGGTCTTTAATTTAGAATCCAATTTCTGTTCACATTCTGCATAATATTAACTATTTAGTTACTTTTTTTTTACTGTGGCCATTACAATGTTGTAGAACTTCTTTGAACAATCTATATTTAAAGAAAATCAAGTGTAGATCCCTAATATGTAGTTAATTACTTTCAAATTAAACCACTGCTATTCAAATGTAAAGATTACATGAATTTTCATGCAGGTTTAGTTAAAATTTTTAATTTTATTAATCAGGCATTTTCAGTTTATTTACTGAGCTTAATTATATTTAGCATTTCTGAGGGAATGAGCCTTCAGGCCACAATTTATTATTTGAAGTAGCAGAAGACACCAAGTGTCATACATCTAATAAGTATTACACTTTTTTCAAGGGAAAATGACTTAAAATTAATTTTAATACTTGCATTATTGCAAGCCAAGCAAAGCTATCTTGGTCCTATCCAATTTATAGGTATATATTTCTGATTATCCTAATGATGTACATGAAATTGTCTTTGCCAGACGTCTTATTCAAAATGGAATTGATCAACATGCAGTTTGGCATTTCTGAGTTCTTCAGCTCATAAAAATTATCTACCAGATGAACCTGTTTCAGCTATTAGCCAGTAAATACACTTATAGCACCCGCTCTTGAAGGAGAAAAAATTTGCATTCAACACTCAAGTTTGTCTATTCTAAGCAGCAGTGACAATTTTTCTAAGTCTCACTGAAATCTGTGTGGAGGTTTTATGATATGTCTTAGTTCTGCAAAAAAAGATTCATTCTGAGACTTCTGTTTAGAGTTAACTGGATTCCTAAAACTGAAGTCTTTAAGTCCTTACCCACCAAACCACTCACTCCACAGTCTTTCATTCACTTATGCTTCAGTTAAAAAGCATGTGTTGGTGGGTTGACCTTGGCTAGGTGCCCACCAAGCCGCTCTATTAATCCCCCTCCTCAACAGGAAAGGGGGAGAAAATATGACAAAAGGTTCATNGGGAATGGGGGTTGTGGTCAGTTCATAACACTTTGTGTCTCCTGCTCCTTCCTCCTCACACTCTTCCCCTGCTCCTGCGTGGGCTCCTTCCCACAGGCTGCAGTTCTTCATGAACTGCTCCAGCATGGGACCTTTCCACGGGGTACAGTTCTTCAGGAACAGACTGCTCCTGCATGGGCTCCCCTCCGTGGCCTGCAGCTTCCTTCAGGACATATCTACCTGTTCTGGCTTGGGGTCCTCCACAGGCTGCAGGTTGAATATCTGCTCCACCGTTAACCTCCGTGGGCTGCAAAGGGACAGCCTGCCTCACCATGGTCTTCACCACAGGCTGCGGGGGAATCTCTGCTCTGGCGCCTGGAGCACCTCCTCCCCCTCCTTCACTGACCTTGGTGTCTGCAGGGTTGTTTCTCTCACATATTCTCACTCCGCTCTCCCGGCTGCTGTTGTGCAGCATTTTTTTCCCCCTTCTTAAATATGTTATCACAGAGGCACTACCACCGTTGCTGATTGGCTCATCTTTGGCCAGCGGTGGGTCTGTCTTGGAGCCAGCCAGAACCGGCTCTATTCGACATGGGGACAGCTTCTGGCATCTTCTCACAGAAGCCACCCTTGCATCCCCCCTGCTACCAAAACCTTGCCATGTAAACCAAATATATTGGAATATAGTAGCTTATTTTAAGGAATAACAGAACCTGTGTAGGGTGTACTTGCTATACCCTCAGACACTGAGAAAAAATATTATATTCATCTTTATGCTAACTTCCCAATTCTGTATGTAAATACCAATACATTCAGCAGCTGTCATTTTAAATTCTGCCATGTAGTCGCTAGAAGATTTGCAATTCTTTACGTTAAAATGGGATTAGATTTTCTCTCATTACAAACTCCTGTGGCATTTAGTACACAGTTTTATGTGCAGAAGTAGTTGTTTTCACAACTATAGTTCCATTCTGTCCTTAGAAGCGTGTCAATACCTTCAGTTACTATCTGCTTTAATAGAAAAAACTTATCTCTCTCTCTCTTAATTCTCTCATTTAACATTATCAGCACAGTTGTATAGGACTAGGCAAGAAGTTTCTTGTGGAAATGAGGAAATGGAGAACGAGAATAAATGTTGGGGTTTGTATGACTGTAAGTGCATTATGCTTTTTTGCAGTTATTTAACATAATGAGGCCAGATATTCTTGTTTCTATAAAACAGAAGTGAATATAACACAACTTATTTCAGTAAAATTTCACTGTCACACTACTGTAAGTGCCAATAGAATCCAGTGCCAAAGCCCTGTAAGCTTGCCACTTAGGAGCTCAGAGAGGACATTGCCCTTTGATTGTATGGGGCATATTTTAGAGTAGGAATACAGGGAAATATTTTGCATCTTGGCTGCACATATAATTACAATCCTAGCCATATTACAGAAATCTAACGTGGTTCTTCAGCTAAACCATTAAGTTTTGGCTGATTTAAGGAGAAATTTCCTGCCTGTTTTCTCTCTCACTGTCCCTTATTCCCTGTCACTTCTTTCACGTCATGGCATCAGGTACTGTCTCAGCTTTAGCAGAACTCTTGTGAGATTTTACTAAACCCTGTTTTTTATTCTGTTTCTTAGACACTGAGTCTGACATTCTGACCCTTGCTCTGTCTGTGTGCACATGAATCATTCCTCCACAACTAACTAACCACTTCATCTTTCAGCTCTTTTTAGGCATTCAGTCCACCAATTTCTTTGACCCTGCTGCTCTTATTCTCCCCCTTTCTCCAACTGGCTTCTATTCCTCTGCTGATTCAGTGGCCACTACATGGAACTCAAATTCTCCAACTAGGTCAGCCCTTTCAAATTCATCCCATCAACCATTTCTTCCATTTTCTGGCACACACACACATCCATCTCCTTAGTTCCTGTCTGCCATACTGCTAATTGCTTGTAGGGAAAAAAGAGGAAAAATGTGAACTTCCTCCACTTTTCTCATTCCTAACAGAGCTTCATTATACATATAAATCTGTTTCAGTGATGATCACCCAGCAGATCTTCTCTGAATTTTAGAAAGTCCAGTCCTTAAAACTGCTACTTTGCATGCATACACACACATCTGTCTATAATCTCTGCAGTTGTCTTACAAGAACTCCTCCATGACCCCAGTGTCTTTTCTTTTTCTGAAATCTCTCTCTCACTATTTGCCTTTGACTCCATCTTTTCCTTGCATCTAACTTCAACTACTCTTTTCTTTCTCTTTTTTCTTTTTTTTCTAAATCATTTTTACACTTAGAAAGAGTTCAAGCTCCCCCATGGAGTCTTTTACACATAGAAAGATGTCAGTTCTTACAATACACTGTCACATCTTCCTGCTTTAATAAAACCTTACCCTCATTTGGCTTCTCAGCTACGCATTGTCTTACTCTGTTTTTTTTTCACCTCAATATTTGTCAAGCATGCTATGCCCTTTCACCCACCTCTCCACTCACTCCCTCAAAACTCAATTCTTACAGGTGTACTGTGGATCCTATAGCACATATAGGATTAGTCACTTGGTGGGGAAGTTCTGAATGAGATGAAGGGGGGAAAATTTCCTTCTGTCAATTATTTCTAAAGATCACAGAGCTAATGACTAGCTGGGAGGTTAATTAGATTCTGAAAGCCTCAATTAAGATCTGCATATTTGTAGTAAATAAGCCCCATAACTATCTAAATGTACTCCTTTTAGACAAAGTAAGGCAACTGTTGTAGTTTGTTTAATGTAGTAAGAGTATTTTCTTCTCTTGTCATCATAACATAATACTGCATATAAACAAGCTGTGAAATACACATCAAGCCAGCTCTTCAGCTGTTAAAATTAGCGGAATTATTTCAAATACTGTGGGCTGAAGATCTGGGATTATAGAAAGTAAGCCTGTATGTAAGAAAGGTTATTCAGCATGATCTGAAGACAGTACAGTCTATTGGATAGTGCCCTGGACTAGGACTCATGAGACTTAGATTTTATTAATAGCTTTGCCAAATGCTGTTGTGTGACCTTGGACAAGTCACATCTCCTCCTAATGTTTCAGTTTCCTTGTCTGTAAAATAGGGAAAGCAATATTGATTTCCTTTGTAAATCGGTTGGAGACCAGCTTGTTAAAAAAAAAAGCTACTGTTATCAGTTTTCACAGACCAGGGGATGATTGTCCAGGATCAACATGCCAAAGACTTTTGTTTGGATGATGATTTAGGCTTTTTAAATGTTTGTTTCTTGTTTCATTTTTAATAAATATTAGCCAAACCATTATTGCTAACCTCATATATGACAGAATCACAGTATTGGCTTCAAGATCTTGAGGATTTCTGTAATATTCCTTTGGTCTTTCTTTGTTTGTCTTCTGAGTTTTGAGCCTTTAGAAGATATGTTTGTAACCTAATATCCTCATGTGAACTTTTTCTATATTTTTCCTAACCATGGTTAGTAGAAAAAGATCTTTGGGGGGAGGGAGGAAATCCTATTTTCAGAAATATTTTTAAAACTCTTCATTTTATCAATCTTATTTTCATTTTTTCAAGCAAATAACTTAGAAATGCACCTTTTAAAACAAAAGCTGATGTTCTTAAGTAATCTCATTATTCCATAAATGTGGTCTTTAAGTAAATACTGGCTATTACAAGACCTCAAAAAAAACTTCAAAGCTGAAAAATTGTGGAGGGCAATTCCGTTCTGTCTAAAGTAGTCCCTCAATGAGACTGCTGTCCCCGTCAGTGGGACTGTACAAATTAGTCCCTTTACTATATCCAGTAGATAACAATTTATTCCTTTCCTCCCACTTATTCACATGAGATTTTGACTCTATCTTTTTATCCACAGGCTGTTTTTTAAGCTCTCCTTGATAAATCTACAGCATCCTGCTGTTGTGCACCTAACTGATAGACTTTTTATGCCTTACAGCCTATAAGAAGAAAAGTAGATGATCAATTTTTGACACCAATTTTATTTTGAAAATATTTCAAATTAATCCAGTATGTGAAAAATACAGCTAAGAGAAAGTTGCATAATGAATTGCTTTGTTTTGTGCTCTCTCCAAAAAGGGCCAGTTTTTTACTATGATTTATTTTCAACAAGGATTTGGTTGGCATAAAACATATTTTGTAATCTTAATGTGTCTCAAATGAAAGTGAAGTAGCTCACCTGATAGCTTATTTTTCCATGATGTGGAAGAAGAGAAAAAGGACAGAGAAAAGTTGAATGGATACAAATTCAGTTCATCTGCACTTAGAGCAAAAGCTGCTTTTGGGTATATTTTGAGAAAGTTCTTGAATTCCTGGTTTCTATTGATTGAGGATCAATCCTTACTATTGGTCAGGGTCCCACTTTATTTTTTTTATTCTTCTGTTCTTAGTAATAATTTTTAAAATACTTTAAAATCTTAGAAAATGTTTGGGCCAGATTGTTATAAAAATACTGTGAGAACAAAGGTGAAGAATATGTGCAGAATATAAGTGTGTTTCAAACTCTATTCATGACTCCTTTCTTTGTCAGACTGGGAACTTAAATATGTATTTCTTAGACCTAGGTCTATTTCACAGATGACTGTTTCTTTCTCCAAAAACTGATATATCTGGCTGGGAAGCTGGAAAAATCTTACATGTCTGTATAACATTCTTATAACTTAATAGCTCCAAAGTTTTATCCCAATCCCATTGGAGTACGTTCTTTGGTTTTGAAGTCACTGTTTCACATAGTAATAGCTTGTTGCATTTTAGTCTGTTTACCAGAGGGTAGGTTTATTTTTAAATCCTTGAACTCTTAATTTTCTTTATTTTTCCAAGATTAGAATCATAGAATCATAGAATCATTAAGGTTGGAAAAGACCTCTAAGATCATCAAGTCCAACCATCAACTAACACCACCATGACTCCTAAACTAGG
>WAAD01025766.1:86678-100495 GCA_013389945.1 Fregata magnificens | reverse complement strand
AAAAAAACAAACAAAAAAAAAAACAAACCAGAAGAAGAAAATTAAAAGAAGAAAGAAAGAAGAAGAAAAAGCCAAAAATAAGTAAATGAAATCTGAGAACAATTGTACAAAGTATTTTTTTCTAACAAGAATAATTCTGTGCTGTCATACAATACTAACATCATCAAAAGCATTCAGATAGTGTAACTTTTTCAACTTTTCCAGATCATAATTATTCAAGATATTACTAATTTTTGCAGTTTTAAAAATGCAAACATATTTAGATCTTTTACAACAACAAGAAAAAAATTGGAATTTAATTTCAAGCTTTTTTTTCCTCCTCAGCAACAGCCATTACATGGTGCTGTAAGAAAAAAAAAAAAACAGATCAGGTGTAGAAAAAGAAGAGNCTGAAAAAAAAAAAAAAAACAGATCAGGTGTAGAAAAAAAAGAGGAGGAGGAGAAGACAGTCAGTTTTCTCAAATCCAAATCTAAAATATTCTCTGTACTTTTTTTTTTAATCATCATCTTACTGTTTCACAGCAACAGACGATCCAACTGAGACTCTTATGAAAGAAATTAAAATTAAATTCTATTTATGTTAATATTGTGAGGATTATTCTCCTGCAGTATTTTCCCATTATACGTTCATCACTATATTTTGCCAATTTATTAAATAACAGATACCTTTTTCATATGTCATTTTACAAACAATTATTAAACGATCAGGAAGACATTTACTACGTTCTTCTTTCATTTGCCTCAATGAAAACTGATTTTCAGGAGTACTCACAAGGAATACAGATTTTTTTTTTTTAAATGAAAAGCCTTTCTAAGTACTCTATATGTGTTTAAGCAACACAGGCTATTTCTAAAGGCATATCCTTTGTTGTCATAAGATTTAAAAAACCTAAGACAGATATATATCATGTAAAACTCAATCTTAAATTGAATCAGTTCTGTATTTTTTGAATTATCATGTCTATTTAAGTCAGTCTGTTCATTCTCCTACATTTTCACTGTAGTAGACTTTGACTGAACAAAGTATTCATATCTTTATTCCACACTTTTCTCCAGTCCTACCTCCGACTCGATTAACACTGTTCAAAGTACTTTAACATATAAAAAGGCATGCAATAACTTCATACAAAAAAATCCTCAAAACAACCTTATGTCATGAGCTCACTACGAAAGTTCAATCATTATACACAGAATTCAGCATTTAAGTGTAAAATAACTGATTCCAGCATATGCCATTACTGAAATGGCATGGTATTTTTTACATTGTTATACAAAAAGCACATTGTATAGGATACAGCATTTACTCTGCAAAGATTGTGCATCGCTGTTTTCCTCTAATATGTGTAGAACAAACTACATTCCATTGCAACAAACCACACTTAGGTTTAGTAAAGCGTACTACACTGGCTTGAAAACAGTGGTCTTGATGGCATGCTGTAATATCAGAATCGATATATTTGCATAATACCAATAATCATTCAAGAAAACATTCATAACAGCACAGGCTTCCCAGTTGAAACTGCCACACGGTGAACACTAAGCTATTATATAAACTGCATGGACATATTTAATGTGTATTATTAACTCTACCATAAGTATTCTGTACCTAAAGGTGTTTTCAAAAAGAAAAAAGTTATTTAAGAAATCTAACAGAATATTACTGTTGGCAGTCCCTGCTAGTGTTTGGAGTAAAAAACACCGAAAAAAACCCACGCCATGGTCCCATCCTGCCCTGATTCCTGGAATTTCTTAGGAGAAAAGGAATGAAGAGAAGTCAAAATGGTAAAGTGTGATTTCCTTCCACTAATGTATTCAGCAGAAAGTACCATCAAGTATCGCTATCTTAACTTTTGGAAAATTTGCCAGCTTTTCGAGACGGTTCGTATGGCACTCTGAGAATACTAGGTGTTTCTTCCATTACTCGTACAAGAAGATTATCGATGTAATCCTCAAGTTCACGAATATGGGTGTCCTTCTTCTTAAGTTGTTCTTTATGTTTCACCAGCTCCTGCAAAACCTCTTCATAAGTAAGGTTACGGTATCCTGCCGTGGCGTCAAAAGGATTTCCATCCTACAGATAGGTTTAAAAAAAACACCAGATTTTACTAAATAATTCAGTGTTCTGAACAAATTGATGGGTTATCACTTTTCATATGTTCCTCATGTGCACCTCTTGACAGAAGCAACTTTTCTTAGACAACATACTTCCATTTGCTCTAGAGCTTTTCCCTCCAATACCCGCACTGGGGCAGACAACTGGAGATAGATTGCCCAGTTGGAAGTAAGTTTCCCACACTGTCATCTCAGAAAAAAATATTGTTCCCAGTGAGATGTATACACGGTTAATGACCATACAAGGAGTAACCACAAGAACAGTCAGCAGGTCCATTTTGGGAAACCAGCTATGTGGTAACCTTAATTATAGAAGAACAAGAGAAAGAGCCCTGAGAATTCAAGTCCTACTGTAACTTTCCTGAGGTCTCGCCTTTTGAGCGTATCATAGCAAAACATTTACTTCGCTCTAAATGACATCAGCCCTCATCTGTCTTTCATATTCTATCTCTAGTCATCAGTGGTTCTCCAGGCCTTGGCCTCTGAATCATATAATAAAACTTGAAATTTTAAGTTTCAGGTGATGCTAAAAGGCTGCATCTTATTTGCACCAGAGCGCTTAAAACAGAAGGGTCTACTAGTAAAAGACCTTGCTTGCCCGCTTGCTTGCTTTAAAGGAGGAGGGGCACAGAATTTAGCAGTACGGAAAACAGAATTGTTTCTGTAATGATTTCTGATGACTCAGTAAGTGCAGGTATCAGCAGATATGGACAAATTAGTCCCCTTAACAGAGGGCAACACGCGATCCAAAATACTATAGACTTGAATGTCCTATTCCGTGTCAAGAAGAATTATGAAAAATCTGGAAATGTGTGAGAGAAAGATTGTGAGAGTTGGCTTATACAAGTATTAGCACTGTTAGACACGCTAAGCAGTAAGTTTTATCTGATTCAGAAATGGAGACATTTAAAAGATATGGAACCTCTAATTAAGTAAAATAACCTAACCTCTCAAATCCTGCACCTCTAAGAGGGCAGAAGAAGAACACAAGATAGCTTCTGTTTACAGTACAAACTTGTCATTAAAAACGATAAAGCTTGCACAGCTAGGAAGCACACCACATAATAAAGTCATATTCATTCCTTTTCCATGCTCCATTCCTTTTCTTTCCATACAGCTCCATATTTGCACATTGGCATATGTCAAATCATTAAAATACGCAGGTGGCCAGAGTTTTCAAATAAACCTAATTAAAAGTGATGGTGCACTGCAAATAGGCTGAAGTACGACAGATCAATCAGCCTCTTCCATCAATTATATTCTAATAGTAGCTCTCGAAAATATGTGCTTTTAAGGGTTTCTCACTACATTTGAGATATTTCATTTCACGGTTATGTACGTGTATTCAGTATTTTAAACTTATCAAGTTACAAGACTGTAAGCGATCAATAATTCCCACTTTATTAAAATGGCTAACGATGAAATCTATAAATTGGTTAGTAATTGATTTCCAACAAGTATAGAAGAAAAAATAACTTCACTTTGTGGTCATTATATTTTTAGCACATTTTCTTCTACAAGAAGGAAGTAAAATTTTCTCTTTATGGTACTAAATTTTTGTACACATTGGAAAAGACGTCATTAACACTTCCATGTCTAAAATATAGTGTTTGCCTAATTTTCTGATTTGGCAAAGGAACAGGAATTAAGATGCAATGGTGTCTTTATTATTTACTGGAAAATTGTGTTTAATACATATGCTTTAAAGATGTTTTGTCATACACATGCTCCATATAGATCTTTGGGGGCAATAACCTATCACCTTAATTACACAAGAAAACTAGTTAAAGGATGTTAGTACTTAGAAATAAATATTGTTAAAGTTAAGAAGATTTTCAATGTTCAGTTCGAGCAAATAAGTGCTACTTTTATATATATATACACACACACACGTATAAGGAACAACTGTATCTTTACAAAAACAGATACTACAGTTTTAATACAAAACATTAATCTTATAATGAATTATTATGAAAAAAGGATTCCAAATAACCAGCTATGCAAAGAACGATTGCCTCAACTACAAAATACTATTGGGGTACAGACTGATAGCCAGAAGAAATGGAGTTAGACAAAATGAAGTCCTGGCAATCTCTGATCATCTCTTTATTGTTCTAATGAGGAATTCTGCTCTGGGAATATCATCTAAGCTACTTTCACATCTTTTGTCCTACTTACTTCATCTTCCTTTCAGTTCTTAATTAGGCCCTAAAGAGCTCGCGTTGCCCCTTCAACTGGCTACTGCTCCCATTTAAACACTGCTTTCAGAGACAGGTGTTGGCACCAGAGTTGAAGACATACAAACATAATTACTAAATGTGACGCACAAGGAAGAAATATAATAACTTGGTGAGGGCTATTATTGCAGAACCTAATAATAAATTACTTCAAACACCCTAGAAAGCAATCTTGAATATTTAAAAAAAAAAATCAAATGGTTTCATTCAAAACTATGGTTGAGATATAGTTTCTTCTCCTCTTAATTTGTATTTTGTATTAAATGAGCACCACCTCATAATCCTGCAACTGACATTTAGGATAGCTCGTATTCCAAAAGAAAAATCATCAAGGATTTCTTTTATCACCTTTAAATCCTTTAAATAAAACAATTCACATCTTATTTCTTAAAAGAATTAAACCGATGCTTTTACCAGCAATAAATTACATGATTTGCGGTAGTACATTTGCAAGCACATAGAAACTGCAATTATGGTTACTTTACAGACAATAGCTGCTAAGTTAAATCAATTTTTTTGATGTCGCTTTTTGTCAGAGATTAAGTAACTGCCTGGTATAATTCAGTTTACTATCTGATCAAAGGCAGCCTTCATATACTCTGACATCTCCCACCAGTTACTTACATTATAAAAACTTGGGCATTTACAATAACATCAAATGTTATTACAAATCATTTACATAAACCAGCAAAAACCAAACAGTACAAAGTCATATTTGCTTGTGAAACTTGTTTTCTATATATTTTAGAGATTGAAAACAAACCCACTTTTAAAGATTTCATCTATTCACAGAACAAATTCTAGTAACTCCACATTTTCCTTCAAAGACAGACGCTGCATAGGAAATCTATGCATTTTTTTGGTCTTTTCTTAGTACACAATTTAGTCAAGGCACTTTTAGAGTCAAAAGAGTATTCTGAATAATAACTTTTAGAATTTCTATTTTCAGTGTTTTCTGAGAGGCTGTTCATTTATTATTTGTATTATTAATCCTATCATGTATCAGTTCATTACTTCCATTTTGATTTGCCACTGTTCTCAAGTCTCCCACTACAGTGATAGGAAACTCCTGTTAGGTCAATTAATACATCACTACCTAATGCAGAGTTCCTCACCTGACTATCATTTCTCTAGAGTCATCTGAAATACCCCAAAGCAACAGTTTTCTTTTTACTTTCTGTGCAAAGATCTAATTTTTCCCTTCTTCTCTACATCATCATACCAGAAGTACCCTGCATATTGAGAGTAAAACTTCTTTATTTCCAAATTTATATTAAGCCTGTAATTTTCTAATTAGATTTTCTGGATATGCCAAAAGAAAACGAAGAAAACCCCAACATTTCCTTATAGGAGGTTAAACAAGAATAATAGCTTCTATTGTGTCAAGCACCAATTAGTTGGCATTTACTGATGGCTTTCCATAGCACTTCGTAACTCACCATTGTTTTCCTGAGGTCCTCAATGCCAGAAGGATTCATATTAAAACTGTGGGAAAAAAACAAAAACTCCGAATATTAGCAGTGCATACTTATCTGACCAAAACATCTACTAGAAGACACTATTGAATTAGGTATATAGCTATGAAATATTTAATATGATTTATTTTCTTGATTTGTTGAACTTAGGAAAAGTAGGAAAATATTTAAAGTTAATGGAAATTTTCATACATTCTTTGTTCACAATTTTTTGTATTTTTCATACTCGTTTTTGTCATAAAATTTGCATAAGTAATTAAGAAATGCAAGAAAGGATATTATGGATTGGGCTTCCTGAGCTCTTATCTCTAGACTTACCTCGAGCTTCTAAGCAAAAAGAGATACTTTAAATGAAATATTCTGGAAACAGGTCCCTGGCATGAGATTGTTAAAAAACAACAATAAAACCCTGCAGACTAACATGTATTCCCCACTTTCATGGCAGCTGCTAGAGGAGAAAGGTCCTTTAGAAATTCCAGTGAGATCACCAGCTGAAGTCAAGGCTGAAAAGCCATCTTCTGTCAGCAACATTTGCTTCGTACTTAAAATCGAGTAAATAAGCTATTACTTTACAAACCTGGTGAGTATCCCACATACCCAGAAAGCAAAGCTATTTCATGATGATGTTGTGTTCAGATTTTTTTTCTCCTCAACTGCAAAAGTGCAGTTGATATTGATAAAAACAGCCATTGTCGAAGTGTCAGGCATAAGAAACGGTCCACTGGTCTCTCAGGTTGATGTAATTATTAGCAAATATCTTCAAAAATCAGTGCTGCTATGTTCTTATGTACTTGCTACAGCAATTTTGGAGAGAAAACTAACTCTCTGAAAACGTGTTCAGAATTTGGATATGGCTCACAAATACTATTTACTGGGTAGCATCATAGCAGACACCATTCTTTCACATCACAGAATCTACTATTTAGTTAGATTGCATGTACTGGCTGTCAAGGGTGACGTTTGGTTGACTGAGAACAATGCAAAAAGTCACAAAAATATGTTTACACTTTTTTTTTTATTTTAAAGGTAGCTTAAAGTAAGGAACATGTATTTTGTGACTGTTCATCATTCTTTGTTATCTGAATTTATAAGCCATATATTTCATGGTGTAAAAGTGGGAGGGACATAATTTACAAACGTAAATTACGTAAAATGTAAAACCAGATTTTTTCTGTAAAGAAAAATTGTATTCACATTACAATTTTTTTTACACTAAGATTTTTTATTCTGTACATTATTTTTCATTTCCAAAGTAGGCAGTCTTTTGCTCATACTGAAGTCCCACGAACCATCTGCTGGACTGAGGATATTAGATAAAGATTGGATTACACGAACAGTCACAACTAGAAATCAAGAGGTGTCTGACAAATCAAGTTCTGGCTAATTCCCATTATACCTGTTTGTAACAGTGATCCGCAGCAGTCTGCCTAGTTTGCTGGAGACCAGTTTTGAATGAGGGGCCTCTTTCATCGGGTATTGTCTAAAAAGCTAAAGGCAGGAACCCTCCCTCACAGCCCGCCTTTTAGTTTCACACTGATGTGTCAAACACATGATGAACTTGCTTCATTCATGGCTGCCTTTTGTGATCCGAGTACAAAAAAAAAATGAGCTAACTGAACTGGATCGAATTAGCTTGGTGAAAACCAAGAATGTCTCTATTTAACGAAGTGTGGTGTTAATTTGGGATATCTTTCTTTTGGGACTGTTTCCTCATGTTAGACAAGATATAGAATAATACGGCCTGACTGCTCAACTGAGTGACTTTCTGAAAGGTTAAAAAAGCATGATCTTTCATTGCCTTGAATGACTTTATAGTTTCTGTGAAATAAGTTCTGGGACTCTTTGTCATAGCAGCAGCTTAAAAGAAAAGCAGCAGTTCTGACTACGAAAAGTTGCATTTGAAAATTAGAAATATAAATCCCTGGCAATATGGACTAATATTTTTTTTTTTTTAGCTAAAAGACCTGCAGTCATTTCCGTAACATTGCAGACATTGTAACTACAATTACAAAAGAGCACATCTGTGTATTTCACATGAAGCAATTTGAATATACTTACAACAAATGAAAAACTATTAAACAAAATATTCACCAATAAAAACGCAAACCCCATGAATGCCTGTACTCGTATTTTAAAGAGATATGTGGAAAATATACTGCTTCTCAAGAAACAGGTGCTGAGATTGCATACAACATTTTTAAAATCAGATTGTCTGCTAAGTAAGGTGGGAGCTCCATGGCCTCGCTGAGCCCCGCAGGGTTTCCTGCCAGCGCTTCCATCCTGAGGTGAGCGTGAGCAGATGCAGGCTCTCACCGCTGTACATATAATTCACTGTCCGAGGAACAAGTAATACCTTGAAAGAAAATACTGTAAAATTATGAATGCATGCAGTTGGGAGAGATGCGTGTTTGGTGTATTGAAATTCATGAGAGCGTTTATTTTTGAATTTAAATTTCATCATAATAATACACCCCTAAAGTTACCATCTCACCTGATTACTAGTAATAGCTTACAGAAAACATGCCTCTAGGACCACAGCCCACATGCTGTACAACCACCATGAGCCTCCTTTGAGCAGCCATTTTCTTGACTTCCTAAGAGCACCCTGAAATCATTGATCTAAGCAATTATAAAAAATGTCATTTTTTTTGCTGTGTTACAATCACAGTTCATAGTGATAATGCTTGTTATAGTCCCATCTCTGCTTTTTCCCTAGGGTTTGATAAATTGGCGGGGAATTTTTGCTATGGAAGCATGAAAAAACTACGTTCACAGCTTGAGGAAAAAATTGCTTTTAGCTTTTTTTGAGTGCAATTTTCTGTGAACAGTGATTATAAAAAAAAGTGGCATTGTGGGATTCTATAATTATTGTTTCTCAATTATGCCCAAACTAAATTTGCTCAGTTTACAAGTAAAAAGATGATTCTTTTCTAACAAATGGACTTTCTGCCAACTCACCCTGAGAACTAAAGTCAAACTGGGTTTCTCTGGCTCATCGTCATTAACACTGTGTGTAACTCCCAGGTGTTATATCTAACGCCTCCTTACTGGACATACCTTCCAATCTACACAAACTGGCTTGACCACTCCTCTTTCTGTTCACTGAAAAGAGCTCATCTACCTCCTTGCTCCTGTGTCCTTCATCGTGTCAAGGAATCAAGCCATTTTCTACCTCTTCCACTTATCCAGACAGAGCAAGAAGCGCCCGGCTCCACCACTGTGAAGTTTCATGTGTCTCAAGGTGATGTCCCAGTTCCCATAATGATTTTTAACAGAAGCTCCATGGTTTGTCTCTTACAGCTAATAAACTTTCATTCACTCCAATCACCTTCAAGAAAGTTATGAACTAGTAAAAGGGAGGTAAATCACACCAACACTGATTCAGAATCAGCTGCAGTAGGATCATGCAGGTGACTCCGACCAAGCAAGCCACCCAACTCCTACGTTGCCCCTATCCCACTATAGGTAGAATAGACTTCTTCAATCCAGCACAGAAATGAGTCCTGTCCTCCATTTCACTCATCTGGGAATTCAATTAGTTTGCATAACAGTCACTTTATATCAGATATTTTTCACCAGATTAAATCATATCCATTATTTTATTGCAACTTTTTCTTTACATGGACATTTTTACTGAATAGTAAAGTTTGTTTGAATTTCTGGGATTTTATTAGCTTGGATTTAAATTTTAGCTCATCTGAGATGAGAACTTTTCCCTATTTCCATGTTGCTGGGGGGAGAAAAGTGATGAGAAATAAAAACAGAATAAATTAATAATGGAGACAGACATACCAGAATGCTGATTCTGTAAAGAGTTTTGGATGACTATTTCATAATCATAACAAGCATATTATTTTATACTTCCTTGTCATTTTCCCTATTTAAATACATTTCATTAGAACTACATGAAACTTACTTTTTTTTCATAACACCTACTTTTTATGAGGTAGTTAAATACTTACGTTGCATGCTGATTATTTGCAGTTTGTATAGAAACTTCAACACAGTGGAGTTGAGTTTAGGATGTATCACAGGCTCAAGTTTATAACTGGAGCTTGTAATTTTGTCTTTTGAAGTTTAATGGTAGTTAAAAATTCAAACATTAGGTCTAGTGGCTGCTTAAATATTTAGCTTCTAAATGCCTAGAGATTAAAACAATGTTTAAAAAATCTTTCCTATAACTGATTTAAACATTTTAGTGCCTGAACCATTTACTCTGACAACATAATGAATGGGAATCAGCCTCCTAAATTATGCTGTATGGAAAGCATATTTTCTTAAGGAGCAAAAGCTTTTTACTTATCTTTAGCTATTCGCATTAGTTATATGATTATTGTACTGTATACTATTAGAAAGTAAACCTACAATATTTACATTAATCTTTACTATTCAAAGTATTGAAATCTTCTTTGTTAACTTGACGTCTTGTAAAATAACCATAATACCTATGTGCTCAGTGTGAGCTTTCAGTTTTTCCTTTAATATGGAACATCTATGTACAAGTTATTAGCAAAGCTCTACCACGTCCATTTTCCATTAGAGTTGAAAAAGTATTCTTATTCCTACTTCTCAGTCTTCTGACTGATTCTTATTACATTGCTTACGCATTTTTCTTTAGATTCTCATAACATGTATCAAAACCTTGAAATATCAGGATGCAGTTTAAGTTATTACCAACGTACTAGAAAAACAAAAGAAATGAATAAAATCAGATACAGTTAATGAAATTCAGAAACTTTGCTTTCCATAGAATATTATTAGCCTGCTGTGCCTGGCAATGCAGACATCACTTTATACTCTGAGCAGGAATGACTGTCATGTCTGGCAGCTAAGCAAGTATGGAGTAAGCATATTACCATTTATTTCCCAATCAGATTCTGGGGAACATCACTTAAGACACTTCACTACATAAATTGCCCTGCTGTCAAGCCATGCTCCAAGGCCTTCTGGAGTTTGTGTAACCCCAGGAGGACACAAAAAGAATATCAGGTTTTGTTGCTGTTACTCCATTTTCTTAATATTACTATAAAGTCTCATGCCAAGAGTTAAGAAACTGGACCAAAAACCCTGAACTTTGAATGTAAGACACACTTTTCTTCCAAATCGTTTGTTTTCAAGCTACATATAGGCTACTTTGGAAATGGTCTGTTCATGAGTATACTGCCGCACTCACCAGAGCCCTTTAAAGATGGCAGAAGGTTCCATGCGATAAAGTAGTTACAGTCTCAGAATACAGTGCTCGACAATCCTGAACAATATGCACTTCACAGAAGCAGCCTTTTCTCTTGTGGCTCACGTATATTTCAAATTTAGTGCAGTAGAAAGATGACAATGCAACTATATAGAAGTTTTCAGTTAAAACAACTTGAAGAATGTAACAGAATTTTGCCTTTATGTATAAACTCCTTCATTTCGAAAACAGACATAAATTTGGACCCACAATAGGCTGGTGGCCGATTCTGAGGTGTCTGATACTGCTGGAGACAGATCAAGGGAACTGGAGGCATACATTCATGAGCTCTGTCAGAATGCCAGCCTTCTCCTTCTCCTTCCAAAAATATAAGTATCTTAAAACAATAGCACTTGTATTTACACACTGCTGGACACATTACTCGTTCAAATTCACTTATTATTCAGGGCTTACGAGACATTCTAAACTCCAAAGCGATGCTACACAGTGCACTCAACTGACTGTTTCCAGAAACTTAAATTAACAAACAACAACAGTTTTACATAAAAAGTTAATATTTTTAAGCATTTAAATATTTCTCCTTTTACTAGGCAGTTGTGCTACGGCTAAAAAACTAATGAAGTTTGATCCTCAAGAGACCTCTAAAGTTCTTTTATACTAAAAGTTCTGCCAGCACCTCCACTAAAAGACCCTACTATTGGAGACCTGTAAGTCAACCAAAAAACCCAACAACCCCAAAGTAAAATTTGGCATTGAAACTTCCAGAACTATTTTTGAATGCTTAAAAAAATAGCACTAATTCTGAGTTCTTATAATAAAACAGAAAAAAAAAAAAAGTTCATCAATTTTGCATAGCTTCTGCATTTATTAATACAGAAACTGGATATAACTATTTCATTATTTTTTCTTTAAAGAAAATAGAACAGGCAGTGCATTCCCCCTTGGGACAGATAATATGCCTTGTGCATCCACTCAGAAAAGTTTTCACATGCCCTAATGTACACCAACAGACAATGAAAGCCTGAAAAAAATTTGTCATGCAGCCAGCAGGATGAACTTTCCAAACAGTGTTCCTAAAACAGACAACTAATTAGGAGTAAGTGATTGCTGATGAAGAGTCTGCAAAAGTCAAGATTAATCCTAAGTATTTCTACAATATCTCTCCAGGAATGGATTGCTCCGAACCACCCTAATAATATCCCAAATACTGTGACCATTGCTTTGTAGTAGCTTTGGGCAAGATTTCATTGTTCTCTCATCACATGCAGTGATCTTCCTGAATTGGACAATAACAGTCTCGGCAGGACAGAAAAGGAGACTAAGAATCCTTGCATGACTTCTGCTTGTTCTGTCATTTCCCGTTACCTCTCACATACCTGTAATGTATTTGTTTTGTTGAAATAATGTTCTACCGACAGCTCTACCACACCAAATTAACAAATATTAACAGTCTACAGTAAAATTAATGCACTGTCATAGCCTATCAATATTCTACCTAGACTATAGATAATCACAGTTGACTAGAGGTAAGTCTAGTCAAATTTCAGTAGAGAACTGAAAAAAATCCTTTCATTTCAAGAAAAGCAATGCAGAAGTACGCTGTTCTTAAAATAAGACATGCTAACACTGACAGAGGAAACAAAATTCTGAAAATAGCATAGTTCACCTGATGACATTTTTTAACTAACAGAGAAATATACGTTAAAATGTCAGAACAGACTTTATTACTCTAGCAAGCACAGTAATACACTTGTTAGAGATCAACATTTTTGAACGAGGCATATGAAAATTAAAAATCGTGAGTTGTATTGTACACTGGAAAAGGATGGCCTACTTGGTAAAGAAATACACAGCCATTACAACCGTTTGCTCTTATCAGGCAACTTCTGGGGTTCACTCTAATGGAGCTGTGGCGAGTAACTATGCCTCTGGCACATCATATGTAACAGACAAGACTGAAACCATTTAACAGTCATTTATCTTTGATGATGTTGAAGTTATTGCACTAATAACTTACCTTCACTGTGGTATAAGCCAACAGGTTTTATTTTACAACTGCAGTTGACTAGAGCCAGGCACCTGGTCTACTAACATAGCTCAACTGACAAGCAATAACCTAGAAATTCAGAGTAACACCACGATTTCGCAAAAGCTTCTCTAACTAGTTGACCATCACACACAGAAATTTTAATATTTGCTGAAATGTAACAGACATCAGCTGGTCTTTAGACTTAACAGTTTAATATGATCCAAACACTTTGTGGTTATCAAGAGCCTCATGTTTTCATGGCACCTCACTTTTTTTTTTTTTCTCCCAAATCCAATAACGGCCATATCAAATGTTTGAAATTGCTTGTTTCAAACATTGCATCCATTGGGAAAACTGAAATGGCAGATACTGATTTGTGTGGAACAGGCATCACTGGAGAGGCAGGCAGCTCTAACGGCTATGTGTGATGACAGTATGGGGGAGAGGTGCTGAAGAAAATAACTGCATTCGGAAATGACAGACAAAGCAGAAAGATGCAAAAGAGATGAGTTTAAGGGTTGGGTTTGGTTTTTTTGTTTGAGTTGCAATTTTTAAAAAGGGCTGAAGCAGTAAAAGAACACAGAAAAAAAAAGTTTGTATTTTGTGCTCCAATTGACCAATAACTAATATTATAAATATGAGCATTATTCATAACTGTTACAGTGAATCCTAGTAAGACGCATGTTTCTCTCTCCTCCACTATTCTATCTTCCATAGTGCTTAGAATATAACATAGTTATTGCAAGAACTTGAGATAAAGTGTACCCAGTGTG
>WAAD01025766.1:68677-86667 GCA_013389945.1 Fregata magnificens | reverse complement strand
AACAAGCTTTATCTTTTTTCTCTAAGTTTAACAATACTTAGGTCATGGAAGTGCTACTTTAAAAGGGTTTTTTTTTACCTTTCTATATATGTACACATATATATATATAGACACACACTTATATTGTATGTATGTGTGTATATATATATATATAATATATATAGTGTTTCTTAGAAAGCTCCCAAATACCTATCAATTCAGTTTCCCCGATCTGAAATTCGATCAGACTAGTAACAACCTGTCAGCTTTAAATACTGGACGATTTGTTTCCCTGTGTCCAGTGCCTAAGATCTTGTTAATTACCTAAACTCTCTTTCTGTAGGTCTTGTTAATTACCCATCCCCTGTCTCAGAAGACCTTGTTAATAACTTGTACAATCTCTCTAAAAAGGTCCTAATAACACATTAAAATTAAAGAAGCTTTTCTTTTAGCACTTGTCAAGTGGTGTAAATTGAGAAATTTTCACATCAGCTTATTAGCCTGCTGTAGTGTATTTTCCTAAACACAAACAATTTCAGAGAAATGATGCACAAGGTTTGGTCATGGCACAAAACAATCTTTGTTTTCCAGGAGTACCCTCAATTTCTTTAACTGTGTTCAGTACAAAATCCACGTGGCTCCCGCCTGCAAATTAACCTCGAGAGCCATGACAATAGCAGTAATTGTAAGAATGAATGCAATTTAAGATAATATTAGGTAAAAGTTTCAAAGCAGTGGATTAAGAAATACGAAGACAAAACTATTATTGGTAAATGCTGGCTAAAAATACTAGACACATTGTACGCTTAAAAATTCTTCTTTGGCTGTATGATATAAATCCTCTGGAGCGAACAGATTTTGTAGTATTTGCAAAAACAGCGTTTCTTGTTTCACTATGAGACTGCAGCATTTTTAAATTGTCAAGAAATCAGCTCATAAATATCTATATTACACCTACACCAGACAATAAAAACCCCCAATCTTAACACTTATGTAATACTGTAATACCATATCTATAAAACCCTTTAAAAATACTAATTTATCCACTCAGCATTTGTAAGAGGTAACAAAATATCATCCCCATTTTACAGATCAGGAGCAGGGAGACTAAGTGATTTAGCCAAAGCCAAAGAACAAGCCTTTGCCAGAGCACAGATTAATAGAAATTAGGGGTCCATATTTTGTGATTTCCTGATAACTAGTATTATATGCAAAACAGGCAGGTTTTGTTTTGCTTTTCCAAAATACTTCTTAAACCTTCTTGAAATAACAATAATAAGTAATAGTAATAAAAATAAACAATAATTTTCAAATAATCCTGGGATACTTCTTGCATTTAGGAAAAAAAAAAATCCTATAACTGTTGCTGAACCACTTCTACATTTTCTGTATCAGCAGCTGAGAAACACGTGGAAGATGTATTTATCTTCATTCTTTTAATTAGTAAATAAGAGTAATTAGTGCCAGAGTACGCATACAGCCAGTTAGCACTTAACGATTGGTTGGGTGAAGAGCTATTCAGCAACTCTGTTCTGGAACTCCCCTAGCCATCAGTTACTGATGTTGTTATGAGCTGCTGTCCTGCACATCATTACTGCTTAGTCAACACTACCAAACACAATTAATTAGGATGGACTTGAGCCCGACCCAAAGCTCAAAGCCACTGAAAAGACTCCCACTAACTTTACAGACAAGAGGTTCATTGGTGCTAAGAACCTGACCTTCACACTCTGCACGTGAAGCAGTTGGGTTTGGTCATTTTTTTTTGAGGGTGGAGAAGAGGGTTGCTGTGGGTTTCTTTTGTCTTCCACTTCACACTACCTCCAGCCTGGTCCCACAGACTGAACACACTTTTGTGGCTACACTGTGCTCCTGGAATACATCTTCCAGCTGAGTTTCATCAGGCAGGAATCCAGTTCACATGCCCCAGGACCATTCCATCACTCAAACAAAGGCTTAGCTAAGTGGGGTTAACTGGGAGATCCACCTGCAAAGCAAACTCCTCATCCACACCAGAACACTGATTTTGGACACACCTTAATAAAAAGATACTGCCTAGTTTACTTGCGGAAATGGTATCCATCCAAAGGAGCTTAACAGCATGTTGAGTAAATAAAAAGCAACTCGAAGTCTAAATTCCCTGTGTATGCTTTCTGCATACTGAATTTGTTACTCCACCTCATTTATTTTGTGCCCACAGATTTATACAATTCTTTCTTCACAGTATTACTAGTTTGAAAAATTAAAAATGGATTCTATTCAACAAATCCTCCACAGATAAAAGGTAAACTTAAACTGTAAACTTATTAAATATGCACATTTTGTATTAGTTTCTACTTCAAAAGAAAATCATTGTACAAGATACATTTGAAAGAAAGTGAACTTATTCTAAAGGATTCTCAAAGAACATAATACTGGAGCATATAACAATTGAGAGCTTCTAACTTAAATTATTGCATGCTAGATATTATTTCATAATATCTGTCTTATAGAAAAGGTCAAAATGTTTACTATTTTTGGCTTTTTGAAAATAACAGAGTATCTATTTGTCTTATCAAAAGTTTATGTTTACATAAAAGTCAAGAACTAGTAAAAGAGACTCCCACAAAGAGGAGGAACAAATGACTAGAGTCCTTCTGAATGGGCACTGTGATGAGCTTTTTAATTACAAAATAAAGAAAAAAAAGTCCATCATGATTACCGCTAAAGATTTCTATTTATCAAGATCTCCTGCATTCAAGAACTTCAAAAGATTTCACTACTTATATCTAGCATCTGCCTGAATACATTTTTTCATTTAAAAAAATTTAAATGCTGTGTAATTTTAATTGTTATTTAAATTACTTCTCTTTAAAGGAGCTTATTTAAATGGAAGTTTAACTTCTGACAAACCAAGCTACATCCTAACCTTACTCTAATCTAGAGAAATCCTTTATTAAATAATATTCTAAGACTCTGTCTGTAAACATGTTATTTAAGACACTAGGAACTGACTTGACTCGTAGAAGATGCTAAGACATAATTCACTGAAGTCTGTATGAGCTTCTAGCAATCGAATCTTTTCTATAGCAGTTCCATTTCAGTTCATTTATCTAATTCACATCCATGATTGGTTTTGTTGAGAAAATGATTACAAGTTTAAATCAGGAGTGCATGCATTCTAACTTATGAATAAAACTGAGTTGGGATACAATAAGATCAATCTGTTCTAAAATCTTAAAGAACAAGATAACGAGAAACAAATTACCTTTTTTTTTTTAAGAAAATACTACTGTGTCATTAATCAAGGAATTAATAGACAGGGAGAAGGCAAATTTGTTAGAACCATGTTTTCCATTTAAAATGGTGATTTATTTTACAACCTTAAAATTCCAGTTTGGAGCATTTTCATTTTAAATTCAATTTCTACCAAATTTAAGTCATTAAATAGAAATGAACCATTACCTTGAAAAAAAAGGACTGTTAATTTCTGGCCTTAAGATACAGAAAAAAATGAGAATGCAAATGAATAAAAGTTAAATAATTACCTGCTTAAATAGTTATCTATTGAGAACAGTATATGGGGGTGGGGGTGTGTGGGGGTGTGTGTGCGCGCGCGCGCGCGTAAAAAAAGGCAGTATATTTTCCTCACTAGCAAACAAAAGCCAGAAAAGAAACAAACTGTGGGATACACTTTTTTTTTTGTTTTGTTAAGAGAAACAAACCCCTTGTTTGTCTGTTGATAGACAAACAAAGATTAAAATGGATTATTTAAATCAAAGTTTCTTATCAGCCCCTGTAACTTAATTCACTCTGCTTAGCACATAAACTGCTGCCTTGTGCAATGACTTGAACGCACAGGAACTCACCAAAGCTACAGTGAGGCAAATGAATTCAAGCGTGATAAGCGCCCATGTGGGTGCTCCCATTTAGAAACAGAATGGTCTTCAATTCTTGTGCTTTAACGTATAGAATCTAAATCCAGTTTTTTCCCAAATGGTGGCATCCACTTTTCATTACTCACATTTTCTTCACCCTTTTATTTATTCCATTTCATCTTTCCCTTAGACTTGAAACCTTTCCCTCTAAAACCTTCACTTAGGGCAGTGTAATAATTAGCAATGAGTGTTCAGTGAAAGCAGAAGACTTTCAGGAAGAACCCATTCTGAAGCACGAACGAGGTCCTCCACAAACACAAGTACCCAAGAACATTCACAGTACATATTAGTAATATAAACGTAACTTCAAAATGAAGCAAGAAAAGATCGAACTATATAAAAAGTTCATAACTTTTACTTAGAAATAGATAAGCAACGATATAAACGTATATAAAGCACAAAGACTGTGTTCCTCAACACTTCACATTTTCATTTATATAACATGGTCAAGATATCAGATTGAAATACAGCAAAAACCTACCTTGAAGATGGCAACGTGCTTGTAGGCTTGAAGTTAGTCATAAACGGATTAGTCGAATCATAATCAAAACTCTCCTGATGAGTTTCACCAAACGCACTAGGTGATTTCAAGTCAGTAGAACTGTCTGATGCCCCATTGCTAAGTTTATCTGACCTCTTGCTATCTTTTTTCCCAGTCACTCTTTCAAAAAGACTAACTTTTTCTTTTTTCTCTTTTTTAATTTCTTTTCTGATTTCGACAGGTTTGGAAAACAGACTTATGTTTTGATCCCATGTTGCTGGGCTTTCTTCAAACGGATTCTTCTGTCTTGGCAGTGTAGCAAATTTTTGGGGTAACGAAGCACTCACATTGGTAAATGGGTCACTTTGTGCTTCAAGTGCAGTTTCATCAACTGTGCTGTCAAGCTGGTTCATTTTAGAAGTATCAACACTTAATGTCCTTCTATGTGGAGACTTCAGACTCCCTACAAACAATCTGTCATTAGTATATTATCATATCATCACTATATCATAGTTTAGGACATGCAGAGAACCCTTTCTAGCTTAGGTCTAGAAGCTTTGCAATTGAGTCTCAGTTCAAAACACTGCTGAGTAACTACGCTATTAAAAAAAAAACGAACAGCTGTGGCCTTGACTTCGTGGTTCAGAAACGTTTATGGATAGATACCACAGCAAATTTTTGTTTCCTGTGTGAAAACTAAGTTCTACAAAGAAGACAGCTATGACTAGTGTGCCATTCCAGAAGACAGCTATGACTAGTGTGCCATTCCAGAAAGCGACAGTTGCTGCATAACAACTTTGAACAATGCGAAGTACTTTCAGTTCTGTGTACAAATCAGGTTTAAAACTTTGGTGATAGTTTTCAACTTTTTAAACAGACTTTTATTTTTCAGAAGACACTATTTTGCCTAGAGTTCCCTCCAGAATGCAATACTTCACTATAACATACTCTCAAATGAGGACATAAGAAGAAAAATGCTAAATTGCCATACATTATGACCAATATAAGTTATTTCTTATGCTCAGAAACAGCAATTATGAGTCACCACCAACTAGTGGAGGTGAAAAAAAAATAGGCCAGCAATAATTCTTAACTTTTTGGCCTTGTAATTCCTTCATAAACTAAAGAAACAGACTTTTGAATGCTCTAATAGCAGTGAACTGTAATTATAATGGTCATGAGTTCTACTTACCACCTTCATCAACCGAACCAAAAGATTCTAGCTGACGCCTGAAAAGATGAGAGTAGCCAACTGTGCTGGATTTCATTTTTTCTGAGGAGACATGCGATCCTGTTAAATCTGACATCGAATGAGCTGAGGATAGCCGCTGAGGTCCCAAAAGGAAAGGTTTTTTTGGTTTTGATTTCATTTGTACTTCACCACTACATACCTCTACGTTTGCATCAGGTATGTGAGTACTTGGGATGATTGCAGAGGATGTATCCGAAAACGTCCCATCATTTTTTCGACCCTTCATTTTGTCTTTTAGCTTAGCAAAAGGGGATTTGGTTTTGTCCTTCATTGACAAATCAAACATACTTGCTGTCATGTTATTCCTCATAAACTGAATATTGACCTTTATTTCTCCTCTGTCTTTAGTTCTCTTCCCTTGTCTGGACTCTAGGTGAAACCACCTTAAAGGAGAAAAAGAGCAAGTTAAGTTGTGTTTTCTGGAGGTAAGTCAATAAACTCTGGTTAGCTGGTTAATGTATCTGGCTAGTAGAATTTAAAATATGAAAACCAAATTCCACACCAAAAATTAAAACATTCCTGTACTGAAAAACGTTTTTGTCTATATTTGTTTTTGAAGAGAAAACTTAATTACTAAGCAAGCACAAAGCTCTTTGCAGCATTCACCTGTTTCAAGAACCAAAATCAACTCTGTGGAAGCTTACTAAACTTCATCAAAACTAATGGGCTCACATCTGCTTACGAAGGAGAATTTGTATCTAATATTAATTATAAATACAAATATATTTTATTTTGCTATTTAAAAGAACATTTGATATTTTTCAAGTGGCCTTTATTTAGCAGTGATGTATGTTACCTGAATGTATACTATGCGGCAAATGTTTCATCTAGTAACCTTTTCTCCTTTGATTTTGCTCAGGTTTATATGCTAGCAAACATTTTTCCCCTCTGTCCCTTCCTTCTAACCACTGGTTAAGATTTACGTCAACTGCACTAGCAAAGAAATACCTGAGACCCCTGAATAGTCAACCATCATTTCAGTTCTGCAACTGCAACCCCTACTAACATTGATGGTAACTCCATGAGCACCAGTGGCAGAACAGCCAGTATGTAGGTGTATCTAACAGTCGTCCCTTCTTTTGCAGGTCACTAGAGTAGGATTAACTTGGGAAATATTTCCACAGGCTTTGGAACCATGACATAAACCCCCACTCCTTGAAAAGAGATCAAAGGTGTGATCATCTGTTTCAAAAAGCCAAGTGTGCTTCTTTGCCAGGTCCAATAAAGGCTTTATCATTATCCAAGCATCTTATTCATTCCCTATTGTATTCCATTGTCCCATGGAAGCATCTTCAGAATTATGGCTCAATCTTCCTTCACCTAAATGAACGACTGACAGACAACCCCTTCTCCACACCAATCATCAATAGCTTTCTCCCATTTCAAAAAGGGCACAAGGGCATATTTCAGATCCGCCAGCTCCAAAGAAGTGCTCTAAACCCCCTGTCAGGAGAAATGCATGCACACATGCTAACACAACAGTGCATTATCACGACGAAGTAACTTTTGAACTGGAGACTAAGAAATGAAATTTGCACAGATGCAAAATTGATCATGCCGTTATACATACATTATTCAATACTGCCAAATATAGAAAACAAGGTCAGGAAAGTAGACAAATAACCCTCAATTTTCCTTCAGATTTCATAAATATTTTTAAAGGTGACAGCTGAAATCAAATTTTCAGGCAGAGATACTATTTTTTGAGTTGAGAAAATACTTCTAAAAGTCACCCGCCAAAGAAGTAACGAAAGGATAAAGAGTATTATGACTTTTTTTATTGCTTTGTGATGTCCAAAAGGTTTTATATCCCATACCATAATTAAGAATAATTAAATAATTAAGAAATATCAGACCTTCTGCATCCTGGCACTGGACAACATGAATCCAGACCAGTAGATCCAGAAGTTCAAACCAGCAGGAGGACAATTAAAACTCTAGGAAGAAAGTTTTTCTTCTGTTGTAAGGTAACTTCATTTACGTATTTTAAATGAAATGCAAAACCTGAAATATGTTATGTGTCTGAAGAAGATGGATCGTTTTTCCTTTTAGTTAATAACATTTCACTTCTTGGTAACTGATTCCAGAAACACTTTAAGTCATCTATAGAGTCGTTACAGAAAACACACACAACAGAACCAAGACTAAATCTTTTTTGTGATATATAATATCACAAAAAGTGGAAGACAAGATAGCCTACTTTCTTTAAAACTCTTCTTTAAAGGAAAATATGTTCATATATTCTCTTAAAAAAATAAAACCAATACCGAGCCATAATGAGCAAGCCCTTGCTCAGACAGATCTTGCCTGTGCAGAAAAAAAAACCCAAATGAAAAACCACCCTGAAACTGAGAAAGTCCTCCCCACGATTCCTTAGACAGATACTAAACATAAACTTAAATATAAATAAGGCTTATGGGTGTTTTAAGAGGCTTAATAGGCAGACTCACTTTTTGACACTCAAATTTAATGGCTCAGCCTACACTGTAAGAAAACATATTCCCCTTCTCTCTTTCCCTCCCCTCACAGGTCTCAAACATTAATACTGTATCTCTGATAAGATTGCTGAATTTTCATATGTTTCTACTTAAGAATTACCAAAACTTTAAACTGATGTACGACACCTGCCAATTTGTTTTAGAACAATATCAAGACACAAATTCTTAAGCTTTTGCTGCATGGAAGAAAGCCTTTTCTTTTAAAACTTAATTTAACTCAGTTATTGACATTCTTATCATGAATCAACAACCACTCTGTGTCACTACCAGTACTCACCTGCTAACGGCATACCGCCGCATATTATTTTGACATTCACTAGGTCTGAAGGAGAGAATTCCAGCACACAACTAATACATTGCCTTTGCAGCTTGTACATTTGTTTTCAAAGTAGACTTTGAAGAACTTGACACTAAAAGTAAGTTCAGCTGGGAAAACAAAGAAACTCTCCCTACCCTAGGAAGATAACAAAATGGTGTAAAGGACTGGACCTGATACCAGCTGGGACCACATTCAACACTACTACTGATTCCAACAGAATTTAATCATAAACTCTTTACTCCAGCAAAATTCCTCTGGACTTCAGTGGAATTTCTATTTGAATAATGATTGCTGGATCAATTCTTTGTATAAAAGACAGATATTTAATTTTCATAGGCATTTCAAGGAGGTTTCTTTGTTACCTTGGAGAGTTTATCTTGTTTGAGTTATAATGAAGGCTCCATATGCTTCAGCTCATAACAAGACAATATGAAAAGCAGACTCAAATCATGATTTTCTTCAAATTCAAAGGCAAATAATTACTTTTTTAAACAGATGAGAACAAATGCAGGCAATACATTTGTGTGGAGCTGCACATGAATGAGCAACTGAGTCTGTAAATGTTTCTTATTAGAATCTGTTTCTACAACACATGGGCGTGAGCAACAAATAGAAAAAACAGCACTGTTCATAATAGAAAAGAGAATTGGAAAATGAAGTCCACTGTTTTCAGATAACAACACTTGGGTCCTAAAATACTAAATTCCACTATACCACTGCCAATTTAAAAAATTGTAATGTATTATAAAAGCCAATAAAACTTGCTATTTTGGTTTTGTTTACAGTACTTTTAGCCACAATAAATGCTCCATTTGTCAGGCTGCCATGAGCTTATTCTATAGAAAGCCTGTACAAAGTAGGAAAATAGCCAATAACATACTCGAACAAAACAGGGTGGCTTTTATGAGAGCAGATGCCCTTTTATTTAATAACCAAATATTACATCCAGTCTTGCAGACAGTCTTTATTTAAACAGACCTTGTACAAAGTCTGGCAAATTTTCCCAACTTCAAAGGAAGTCCTATTGCCTTCTGAATCACATTCATACTTCTTGCTCTCACCTTCAAATGTTCTGTAGGACAATGTCCTCCATACACCCTCTAATTTTGACTTTTCCCCTATGCTTTCCATCAGAACAACCCTTGCTTCTTTTTCTCATCTGTTTTTGAGTGCGCTAATGGGCTTCACCTGTCTTGCACAGGTTTCTGATCATTTTTATTTTATAAGTATTATATAAATTGCCACTCTGCTGGCAATTTTTTTGAACACGTAAAGAGAAGATCAACATTCAGGGCTGAAGAGGAAAAATCCTGCTGACCAGTCAGCCCTGAAAAACTAAACCCTATCTGAAGAAACATGGCTATTTTCTAACCATGACAAAATTACTCAATTTTGGCCATACCTACAATTAGGGGTGGAAAAAGCAAACTCCCTTATTTCTGAGGAAGACAATGACCATCTTCTGCATACTATTAAAGTAAATTGTGTAGTATTAGCAGTACTGAACCCTTTACCTTAGTAAAGATAGACAGGAAGAGTGAAAGAGGAAACTGAAATAAGTTACTATAAATGAGCAAGTTAAAAAATTCTGGCCTGCCTATGCCATCTAAATAGCTATTGATCTACAAACACATATTTTCAACACAACTTCTTCAACTGTCCTTTTCTTCCCCTTTTTCTGATTTCATTTTTTTCCCATTAACTTGGTTTTCCAACTCACTTTTGCTTATCTATACTATTCTCATTGCACCCTTCATCCTGCATTCAGCAAATATTTTGAAACCAGTACCTTGCTTCTCCTAATAGCAAGAAGCTGATGTCGTCGTGCCTCATCCTCAAAATCTGCCCCGGAATTTGATAGCTCCAAGTCTTAGCCCTCTCTCTTCTTTGAAGAAGCATCACTCAACCCATTCTGCTTACCATGTAACAGTGAGCAGGATAGGTTGACAGTACGGGTAAGAAAAAACACTATGTAATTTCAGTTACATTTTAATTATACACTTAAAACTATAACAGCCTCCAAAACCACTGGGATACTTGTCTACCAATTTCAACAGGAATTAGAAGTCTTCTAGCCAGCACATTCAACCTGTGCATGACAGATGACCTTCTGACTCCATCTTCTTGCCAGTGCCAAAGATGGAAAGTACTAAAGGAATTTTCCCACTCATTTTGCTGCTTTTCAAATACACCACTCTGCCTTCACTCTACCAGTAAACATCTATTGAGTGGATCTAATTCTGCTTTGCTGAAATCATTAGATTGCACCCAAAGATTTTTGCAAAATCTTGATTTTAATTCACAAATTACTGAAGGAATTCTGCAAAAAGCCACATAATCATCACAGCATTCACAAGGCCTCTAACCTTGATTTTACAGGTAAAAATCAGCATTCTGACCTGCCAAACAACTTTAATCTGCTACACAGTGATGAGGAGAATTTTCTACGCCAGCAGGGACTTCTAAAACTACCCCTACAAAAGACCATCAAAATCCCAATGATAGAACATGTCCATCAGCTGTCACAGGAAAGAAGTACTTCTTCACCTTCGATTACTACGTTCAAGCTAGATACACGGAGAAAACTTGCTTCACAAAATCCCACTAACATAAACGTCCACGGCTAACAGATAAAACCCAACATCCAAAGCCCAGAACCGTTTAACATTTTCATTAGCAGCAAATGCACTTTGGAAAATGCGGCAGTATGTTTTGTGATAAATTGCTCAGGTACCATCCCAAAAGACTGTCCCAAAAGCCAGTAAGTAGGAAAATTAAGGCACGGGGCTGAGCACAGGCTACATCATGTATGAGGGGAAATGAAGAAGAAAACAGATTATTTATTAAAATAAGTGATGACATTCACAAAGATGAATATTATTACTTTCTGGAAGCCAAGTGAAATGAGATATACAAAGGAGAGTTTAAAAATAAATATTACAGAGTGACATCGTAACACCACAAAACATATGGGAACTGACACATATCCCAACACCCTCGCTAAGGGCTTAGCTAACATCAACTGGAATCAAAGCAATTAAGTGGTCTTAGTTTACTTATTATTTCGGCTAAACACTATGTGTGAAAACTTTTATTTTAGAAACAAAATAACTGAAAGTATGAGAATTAAGGCCAGTTATTTCAGTTGAGTGTGTGTGCAAGCATGTGTGTGTGTGCACAGAAAATGGAGAAGTATTTCAATCCAGATGGCACTCAGACTCTGACTCAGAATTATGATTTATTCAGAGGATGTGCTTGCATTTGTTGTCAAAGTGTAAATGCTGGGAATATTACTAGATAATTTGAAAATATTGCTATAATCCCATAAAGCTACAACTGGGTGCCACTTTTTGTTTTTCCCCATAACCATCTTTCTCTTCTGTTCCTCACTACTAACTTTCCTTCTTTTTTTTTACATTTACTGAGTGGTACCACAAAAGCAACAGCACAAATCCGTCTGGACTCTCCAGGATGCTCGTTATTACTGCGCCTTTAACAAATTCTGCAGTTACTACTGTTCCCACTTTTGACTAGAGTGGAACGACATTTTTCTCTTACTTTAACCACAACATTTTGATAATTTCTGTTACAGCCTGCCATTTCCACTACTATTTAGTTTTATCACCTAAAATGCATTTTTCTGGTTTAAACTAAATTTAAGATTCAAAAATAGTAAATGATGTTTATCATGTGTTATGTTTTGTAGAATTATTTTTAAAAAGGCACTATTCATTAACAAGCACCGAGTCCTTGACAATCACACTGTTTACTAGCAGTTGTTTGCTTGTACATAATTCAAGTTGCATTTGAAGCCACCTACTCGAGCACCTGCCTCTTGCTTATGTTGCTACAGATCAGAGAGAGGACAGGGCAGAGGCAGTTGAAGGAGGAACCTGTCCATATCCAAGAGGGAGGCTGCCAAGAAGAAATTCACATTAATTTGGAGGAAGTCACACCATTTTCGTATCTTTCAGGAAGCTCAGCAGCACTAAAGCGTAAGTGCTTACAACACAGGGCTATTGACCGTGGTCAATTGTTAATTATTTTTGTTTGTTTCTTTGCTGAGAAGCTGATTTTGACTATTTTATATGATCGATGTAAGCCGAGGAGAAGCATCTTAGTTAAGGCCAAGATTCCTTCACTGTATTATGCTCAAATAAGCAATTTTATAACACTGCTGCAATTGGTGTGTGTGTGTGTGTGTGTGTGATGGATTGTTGAGGTATTATAGAAACCAGGGAAAAGGGGAATTAAGTCACAAATAAAAGATGTCTCCTCCAACAAAATTTCCCTAAGAAATAATAACTCTACCATCGCCTGCCCCCCTCAAATTTATAACATTCCAGACAAGTGTTGCATCTTAAATCAGTTGAAGGTATAACAACATTAGGTCTCCAGGAAAGTTAATAAAGGAATGGACAATAAATAGTATGGAATTAGAGAACAACAAGGATGAAGCAAGTGCCAATGAAATAAGTAACATCATGATGAAAGCTAATGGAAATTTGTTCTTCTGTTGCTGTGTTCACTTAGCACACAGAAGAAAAAAAACCTAAGCACAGTCATTAAGAAAAACTACTGAAAAATACTTCAGTAAATTAAGACATTTCAGCAAATTATTATTTTTTTAATTCCATGATAATTCAAAAATTTGTTTTGATGTTACACGTTGTCAGATCATCAGCAGTATTAAGGCAACTATGAATTAGAACTGAATTGAAATTATTACAAAAACATATATGTGCTTTAAAACAACACACTCATTGATCATCATTTACATTTAAACTGCAAGAGCAAAAGAGGTGTATTTTTTCTGCAACTGCAGAACAAAAAAATTGTCATACATTTCTCAGGATGAATTAAAAAAACCCACAGGATTTTACTGCAAAAAATAAAACCATGTCAGAAATCTAAGATCTGAAAACTTATGGTAAATATACTTCCAATAAAGCAGTATCTCCCAAGCTTTTTGAACTGTTAAAAAAACTCAGTAAAATCTCTCAGCATCTGGAGCCTAGTTTTCAACTCTGGAGACAAGAGCAGAGGAAGTAAAAAGAGCCTGTCCATTTCCAACTACAGCAGAGATGCCAGAGACACAAATTTACAAAGTTAGCACAGTGTGATGGGCACTTCTGCAGCAATACAGAAAGAAAATGAACTAGGATCCTGCAGATGCTTTGGCTGAGGTCTCAGGAAGAGACCTAGTAAGGGACCATCTGAGCCACATCTGGATCTAACTGTTCCAGGAATTTTCACTTTTAAGAATTCGAAAAATCATCAGTTTCAGCAAGAAAGAGAAAGGACATTGCGTGATGGTGCGTACAAAATTTTCACTATCAAATCATAGTAAATATACTGTTTTGTGTCATTAAATATTGTGTGAAATCAAGTTTATTAGAACACAAAACGCACAAATCCTATCATGAGGCCTCTGCCTGAAAACTTTATTGCAGGGAGTAGTTTTCTTAAGGTGTGACAAGTAACAAAAAAAGCTATACAAAAAAAAGGATTATTTTTCCCTAACATAATGTTTCTGAAGCTGCAGTAAATTTTTAAATTTATTTCTTCCAAATTATAAAATATTAAATTAAAAAAAAATACAAAAAGCTGAATATCACACACCCCACGGTCTTCCTAGGAATTAAAAATCAGCTGGTAGCCTTCACTTCTCATACCTCCTTACTAAAAAAGCACTAGGGAATTGCTGACAGGGTTCAGCATTGTGCAGAATATTAAATATCTTTTTTGCAATACCCTGGTGACTCTTGAGTCTGTCTCTTACAGCACCATATGTACAGCTGTGTTGGAAAGAGGAAGCTATTAAATATATTAAAAAGTAGAAATATTACCAATAGACACTTCATCAAATAACTGGATCTCATTCATCCCCAAACAAAGCAAGAAATGTTAAGGTTACATCAACATGAGAAAATAACTCTGGATTTAATAACACCGCAAGCCTGTTGAACATATTTGAAAGTAAAAACATTGCTTAATAAAACAGATTAGTGTTTCTGAAACAATGAATATAGCTTTCAACCATCAGAATGCTTTGGTAATAAAGACATTGGACTTGGTCTTGAAAGGCACAGGGTATCTCAGTTCCCACACCATAGTCACGGCTAGAAGGTCTTCGGGTCCAAATATATTACCCTTAGTTTACTGCCAACACAGGACTAGGAATATTTTGTATCAAAAAGGATTTAATAAAAGGAAAAAAAGAAAGAGTGTTTTGTTTTAGACTGCATTTGCAAATATATTCTTGAAAGTTTGCCCTCCTCCCACGTACACGCACAAAAATTGCATCCACATCTCCAACTAATGCTTAAAGGAGACAGCAACAACACACGCACATTCCACAAAGGCATACAAGTAGACAACCCTGATGACTTTTCAAAAACATCTGAACACTTAAGGACTCTGAATTATTTTTTCAAAAGTGAGTTTCAAAAAGGACATTTTCTAGGTTTCTAAGCACCTAAAGACACCGACAGGAAAACTGGACTTGCAGTGGCTCCTATCTCATAAGAATTTAAATCGACATTAAGTGAGTATGTGCTGCCAAAAACCCCACTAACCACCTATCCGCACTTTTACGCATATATGTCTGTTAGGCTCTAGAAGCCTAACACCCATCAACTTTTAATAAGATCTGCAGTCTTGAACGCTCGAGTAACTTCTCAACTTAGGACTTAGGCTGTTTGTAAAGATTTCCCCATAGGCCCCCATCTTCTGCAGTACAGCTCGCAGGCAGAGCGCAGCTTTCTCGGGGAGCCCTGGTAATTTCAGCGGTGGTCTAGGGAAGCACCGCTGCACATTTACATTGTGTCAGTTCCTCTCTCACACTTCAGAGAAAGGAATGAAAAAATAAAGAACACCTATGAAGCCCTGCTAAGCACAACTTCATATAAAAATACTGAAGAGATCTGAATGTTTATTTAACTATCACAAGGACTATGTTAATAACCCCACTTAAAAATCTCTGCAATAATTTTATAAGACTCCAATACTACTTTTGCTAAAATTGCTGCAAAAGCATATGGTTCCCCAAAGGGAAAAGAGGTTTTGTTACTTACAGTAGTACATGAATAATTTACATATTTTCTTCCAGTTTCTGAATACATATTTCTACCTAGACTTACACAGTTTTTACAGTTAGCAGTGTTTCTACTTCATTCATTCACCTTTCTTTCTGTAGAGCAGCTAGGTGTTTAAACCAAAGTAGTTGCCTATGACTTGCAAGATAATTACAGCTGATGATTAAAGAATATTTAAGATGCATGTCTAAAGAGCACTGAAACTTCTTGAATCTAGTGTAAACAGAAATTAACATCCTAAGGCTACAGGCATTACCATGTATTGCATCAAGATAACTGGTTTGTCCTTAAAAAGATAAGCAATTAAAGAGTATAATACTTCAGACCATGAACCCACAAGAGATTCTGCACGGACATGTTGTTCCCTATTATATGGTTAGCGAACATACTGTTTTGCTAAAAATTTAGTTTAGAAAAAAAAAACCAAACAAACACCAGGGCAAAGACAGCTTTGACTTCTCTTTGGTGTTGCTTCAAGCTCAGCCACTGCACATAAGCAGGACCAGGTTTTGAGATGGTTTCTGCAGAAACAGTTGTCTGATCAACAAGACCTGGCTGGTGTTGCTGTACTGATTTCCACCTCCAACCGCCCGCTCTGACCCTGCTGGAGGTTAACGCCTCCCCAGCACAGTCAGCAGCAAACAATGCCAGCCTCTTAGTCACTTTGATGCAAAGTCCAGCATCTTACCATAGACCCACCATCACCAAGAGAAGAAATACCAGACTTTAATTTTAACAGCTGAGATTTGGGCCCAGGAGCCTTTCTAATCCACTGAAGAGACACTAGAGGAGGAACAGCACCTGGGGCAGGAACTTTCTAACCACTACAGAAAGACTTGTCAGTGCTCATACATCACTGCCTACATATCACTAGCTTGGAGGTCTCCATGCTGTTCTCGGACTACTTCTGTGGGACAAGCATAGCTAAAACAAACACAAATCATGAAGTCACAGGCATGCCTGCAGCACGCTTACCCCTACAGTTTATTCCCACATACTTTGGAGGATAAATTACAGTGGTACCAGACATCTTCGTGCAACCATGTCCTAACTAGAAATTATAAACAATTTTACTAATTTAGTTGAAAAACACAGAGAGTTAGATATGTTTACCGCTCAGCCTAATAAACTGCTGTGATGTTTTTTTTTTTTTTTTTTTTTTTTGGATTCCAGTGCCAGAATTTGCTGGCAAATGGCACTTTATTTGACAAAGGCTTATGTAGGTAATGATGGAGGCTACAACAACAGCAGAAATTTCTCTTCAGTCTTCTCTGTTGAGGCCTGCTGTACAGAGCAGCCTGCAGGACCGCGGCCTAAGACTAATCAGGATCAGAAAAGCGGTGTGCTGCTGTGGTACGCCTTCATTAAGTCACAGCTCATTGACCACTAAAACATAAATATAAAATATCTGAAGACGCTTGGTTGCAGCAATTGAAGGAAAACATTTTTAAAGAGAACGACACCAGGCTTCGAGGGAGTCCGAGTCTCGCACAAGGTTCAAATTGAGGTAGGAGTTGAATGGGGATATGGCCCTGAGCAGAATGAAGAAAAATCTTTAGAAAAACAGACTGTAATGAGTTCATGTTGCACACAAGAATTTGTCAAAAAATGTTAATGTTATTGACAGTCCTACCCTGTGCAGGGCGGCCACTGTGATTACAGTAAACTTCTCCCTGGAAGAGGTCAGGCCGCAATGCCATAACTGTATATGCTAGGGGCTTTGAACACACCAGAAGAGAGAAATGTCCTAATTTCATTTCAAAGTATGTTGATAATAAGGCTACTATTCCCCCCCCACCCCCGCCCCAAGTGCAAGTGTACCAGGAACACAAAGCATAGTGAAAAAAACCAACCATCACTTACTCTGTTTTCCTTCTTTGCTTGTCCTCAAATATATCATTCAGACTTATCGCCACCTGTCCCAAAAACTTGTCCAGCCCCACCAGCGACCTGTGCATGACAATCAGGTACAGGATGTATTTTTCTGGATTCTCCTGCACGAGTAATCCAGGGAGCTCGAAGGAGGCCTCTTCCTTCCAGACGGGATCCAGGGTCTTCTCGGCCACCGAGGTGGAGTACTTCTCCTTGCCCAGCTGTATGATGGTGTAGGCATCGTTGCTGCCATTTTTACCTTTCGGCTTCAGACCTTTGGCTTGGAGGACCGTAACTTGCACGTGAGTTGGGAACCACTTCTGGGCTTGCTCTGCTAACATCATCTTTGAAGATCGCAGCAGCAATAACAAACGCAATCTGTAAGTCTTCGAGTTACTGCGTAAGGGCACTTACGGCGGAGACACCTGTCAGGGGCGCAGCGCGGTCCTTCCTCCAGCGCTCCTCGCCGCGGGTGGCACTCACCAGCCCTCAGGTCCCCCCCTCCCCACGCAGCCCTACGGGCGACTCCATGGCTGGGGGCTGCGGCGTCCCCCCGCAGCACCGACACGGCTGCC
>WAAD01025766.1:0-68317 GCA_013389945.1 Fregata magnificens | reverse complement strand
CGGTCCTGCCCCAGGCCAGGGCGGGGAGAGGCCGGGGTCCCCGCCGGGTAACGGAGAGCTGGGCCCTCGGGGTCCCCTCCCGCCGGGGACCCCGGCCCGTTCATTCATCAGTCTTCATTGCTGGAGGGGGGAGAGGTCGCTGCTGGAGCTGTGGGCGGGAGGGGACTTCTGTAGGCGCTATTGTTAACTGGTGTTATAGGAGTAATATTATTGTATTTATAGTAATGTTAATTATTAGTCTAACAATAGTGGTAATGCAATTAATAGTATTATCAATTATATTTAGCAAGGGAAATTCTTAATTTCCCTTAAATTCTTAATTTAATCCTTAAATTCCGGTGCAGAGGCGGGGAAGCACAGGGTTTGGGCGGCGGTGGCCGTCCGTGTGCGCCCGGGCGCTGGGGGCTCGGGGGCAGCCCTGGAGCTGGCCGCAGGCTTGGGCTGCTCTGGAGGAAGCTCTCGGCCCGTCCTGCTGCGAGCTGCTTTGGGAACTTCGTTGTTTTCCACCCCATCCACCTGCCCTGGCAATTCTGTTGGATTTAAATGAGAAAGCGGAAATAATTGTCAGACGTTTCGAGGACGCGTCGTTTTGTTGATGGTACACCTGGAGGCTACGTGTGTATGTGTGCCTGTACAAGCGTACCTGTAAGCAGAGTCACGGCTATTAACTTCGTTTCTACAAAAAAAGAAGAGAAGCCCACACGCAGTTAGGGCTGCAAGGCTCCATATCCCACCCCCAAAAACCATAACAAGCAGGGAAATCAGCAGCCAAGTCAGATAATACTTCATCCACCACCCCTCGTTCATGAGCCCCCTGTCCACGGCTCACGGGTTAGCGAGCAACAAAAAGCTTGGGAGACCATCTCATCCTGCTGAGACCTACAGGAAATTAAAAAGTTAAAGCTGAAGGCCATTAGGGAGAGTAAAGTATGATGCTGCCCACAACGCTTAGTGCTGAGCGAGTTATTGTCCAGGGTCAGAAAAGGTTGGGGATCACCGGTCTACACGTAGTCGTTAGTCTGAGTCCCAGCTCACGTTATCTCTGTACACAATTTAAATAAGTACTTAAAGGACCCTTAAGTTTTGACTGGGAACGATATTTGTCTGCGTGCTGTGATAATTAACACAGCACTGGCACTTCTTTCCTCTTCCACATTGTATCTGATTTTTGTTGATGTTGGAAAATAGATGGTCCAGTTGGAAATGATAACTTCAGAACACGTCCTGGGATTGTATTTAGACAACAGCATGTAAATGGATTATCTAGGATGGTAATTTCTTAAAGACTTATAAATGCTATGATTGTCTGCCTCAGTTTGTATTGGTGAGATACTAATGGTCACATTAAGGCTGGACGTCAACTCTTTGGGATGAATCGCCATCCCCCTCACCTGAAAATCACTTCCCCTCCTCTCCAGCTGTCAACGTCCCACATCCTCAGGTATCTTTCCCAAATGTTTCGCAGTTAGTTGTCAACGAAGCTCCCAGGGTGAACTGCTCTGCCTTGGGAAAGACTAGCCGTATTTCAGGCTGGAAGAGCCAGGAAGGATGACGGTGACAGCGTTCTGCAGGAGACTTAGGCCATGGGGGAAAGCCACAGGGTTCTTGTTGGAAACCAGGGAGACATATGTACATCACATTATTTCTTAAATGAATTTTACCACATACAAATTCTGTTTTAATAGAATATTCTTCATTGCACTAAATCGAAACCAAGCACGATGCGCTCGTCAAATCAAAACAAGAAATGAATTTTAGGTAGGCAGAATGTATTTATTTAATCAGAAATTTAAGTCAAACATCATGTCTTGCATGCTGTGTCTTAGGAAAAGTTTTATGGGTTCTTATAACAGGCAGGATTTGTGCTTTTTCCCTGTCTTTTATTGGCATTCCATAATTTCTTATTATTGTCTCTTTCTAAACGGGGTCTGACTGGAATACAAATGCATGCAGCTGAACAGGGGAAGGTGAAGAACTTTTGTACCTCCGCATACAATATATCAATACAATACGCAATCTGCCTTTCCTGCTTTCAAAAATAAGCAGATTATTAGTCCTCTACTCCTTATGTGCAATCTGGCACGTGAGAAGAGGAGAGCGGAGCCTTTCCCCTTTCTCATGTCTCTCCTCTCTGCTCAGCTGGTGGAGCAGACGTCGGGGAGATGCCCTCTCAACTCCCCCACCCCTGCGCTGGAAGTGAATTCTGCTCAAAGGTGTACCAGATATATTTTATTCCCTCTTATACCCCTCTAGGGTCAAGTTGCAATCCGGCCTTTTGATTTCGTTCTCTTTGGAATAGGGACATTGTCATCTTCTTGAATGTGACGTGCGATATAAATGACAAAACATCTCAGAGAAATAATGATATCTCCAGCCACACAGTGTCCCCTGGCACTACGTTAGAGCATTAATCCAGAAACGACTCAGATTCCCGCTTACTAAACCACCGCCACCGCTCAGTGGCTGCATGCACTGTAGGTTTTGCTCATCACTCTCCACGATTTAGTGAATATTATATTAGAAAATCCATTTTGTTTTCTATGCACCATTTCAGTTACGAGACCGTACTGTTCCTTTGCTTTTGCTTTTCCTCCCCATGTTGAGACCAAGCACTGTGGATGCAAGACAAACAGCGCGGGAATATCAGTGGTCATTAATATTAAATACTTTGCCGTAGCGGTACAGCGGGAATGCTAATGAGGATGACTAATCTTTGAGAAACCATTTTTTCTGCCTGAATTTGAAGTGGGCACTAACCAAACAGCAGTTCACATGGGGAAGGGTACCGTGAAGCTGACAGAAGTGATGGACAAATTCTGTTTTCACTGTCTCTTCACTGATTAGAACAAGCAGACAAAAATAGATACAGGAGAAGGAAAGTCTAGGGACTCTGACAGAGATAATTAAAACTCAAATGTCTCCTGGGTAAAGGGTGGAATTTTTCTTAGATTGGGTTTTGGCAAGATCTGTAATTCATGCTTTCTCTGTGAAAAGGACTTACGCCTTTTTATGTGTCAAGGTCACCATATTCCTTCTTCTAGCTAGCTCACGTCATCAGAATGCTCCTTAATCCCAAAAGTTTATTTATTTTGAGTGGTTTATTTAGGAAGGAATAGCTAAGTGGACTAACAACGCAAGAGAAGAGAGGGACATTATCTACAGGGAGAGGGGGCATTGGAGCCGCCACCAGGAGCATAGTACAGATAGTGCAAATCAGAAATGTAGAAACAGTTTTCTGAGGCCAAATGTTCCAGCTTTGATGGCTTTTTCTTCAGCAGCAAGAATTCCAGGCTTGCTTTTCTCAGCTGTCTTTCTCCAACCCTACACAGGTGGTGGAAGGAGAAGGAAAAGGGGCAAGGCAGAGAACGATACAGGAGCTACTATCCTCAGAGAGAAATCCTTTTTACCGTAATATAGCGCTCAAGGGAGCTACTTTTGAGTGCAAGCTCCAAACGTAACATTTTGAGCTCAAAATCCTCTACAAGAAACAAAACCAAGGACTGGAAAATTCGTGATAGAACATCCTCAGAGTGCGTGGACTTGGACAGAAAACATGATACAGTGATGAGAGTGAGTTTAAAAAATGATTGTTTATCACAGAACAACAGTGGATATCTATGGTATATTTAATATGGAACCTTAATCCTCATGTGTGCCATCTATCTCTATTACATGTTCTTCCAGGCATTTCTGGCCCAGGAGATCTACATTGTTTTTTAAAGAGGGAATTCCAAGAATTATAGTGGATTTTTTTCAATTTCAGTAATTTGAAATACCCTCTCAATTCTCCCTCCTGAGCCAGTGGTACATCTGATTAAACATCAGGCTTGATATTCTGGCTGCCCTTGCAAAAGAAAATGCAAGAAAATCTTTTCGCCTGTGCTGCTGAGACAGTTCCATCTTCTGCTTCTCATTTCCAGTTGCGTACTTGCTAAAGAGGATTAGAGCAGTTGTGCTTACAGTGGGAAACTGTAGCAGATAATTTAGTGATTTAATTTCTCCCTGATTTCTGTTTATGAAGTATTTTGTTATTCTTTATGAAAATGCTATCTCTTCTTTGAAATTATTTGCTGAATAAATCTTTGTTGGCAGATCTCGGGTGATGTTTGTTTTGAACGTTATATAGTTGTGAGGCACAGGCTGGTTTTGTCTAGACATGTAACGAGCTTCTGCTTTCTGCCTAGCTGACGCTAACTTCCAGTAGCTGTTGCAACTGTCCAGATTGCACATTTTCTGGAGAGACTATGCAAATTTTGAGACTGAACATTGTTGTCTGTTAACTTTATCTTAGCTGTCGTTATTTTTTCAATTAGTGACTTCTTCAGGAATTCACTAGAATTAATTGATTGCAGAAATCAAATAGCTGGGCTCAAACCCACCACTGTGGCTTGGAAAGTTTTTCTCAAGCTACTGTTTTTGTCTGCTCTCTTGGTTTGAGAAGAATTCATTAAGTGGAAGTATTTTGATGTAAATATTAAAAGCTAGATGAATATTCATCACATTTCTCTCCTGAACCCAAATTTTGCATCCCTAAGCGTTCATGGTTTTCTGAGGCTGGGTGGGTTGGGCAGTGTCCTGCTCTGCATGCTCTCTTTCACCTTTCACATTCACTCTTATGGAACGTCTCCTCAGAAGTACGATCTTATCCTCCAGCTGTCTTTGGCCTCAACACTAGGGTTGAATCCTCTCTGATAGCTCTTGACAGCCCTACACACACCTCGCTGGTATGAGCTCTCGGGTAGTGCCACTGTCATCGCTTCTGTGCCGCTGTTCTCTCTAGCCGGGTATGGGTTTATCCCCGCCTCTGCTTAGGATGCAATTTGTCTCCCCCCCACCTCATTCTTTGCTGGCTTTCTTGCATTACGGCAATAAACAGGGTCATACAACAAATAGCAAAGGAAACGTTTCTCTGAAGAGGGGAGTGAGGGCTTGAAATCAGGCAAATGCCCATGGAATTGTCCATTGTTTTGATAGAAATCCGGTACTTTTCAACCAGAGACCTGGAGTCATAGACACACTCGAATTTTGTGCAATATCAGGCTTCAAATAAACACAAGAGTGTTGGAAGCATCATTTTTTTGTTCATTTTTAGCTGAACTTGTTTCACAGCCTTTCAACACTGTCATCCATTGTGAAGTTCAAAGAGGCTTAAATATTGTAAAACAGTCATCAAATGCTGTAATTAAACTTGCCAGTCATCCAGATTTGACCCAAACTGCCTGTGATTCAAGATGTTAGTCAGGTGTCTAAATCTAAAAGATTTCAATTCAGTCTTTTAAAGACACGAAGACACCTAGCTCTCAGCAGCTTTTGCACAAATCGTAAGCAGGCAAATAATTTTGCTCTTCTGTCAAAGCATCCCCATCATGCAAACTCCTTGAGCACTTCAAACCTGAAATAGCTGTGGGATACCTTAGGCACACCGAAAGGCCATAGCCCTGCCCTAGACCTGGTAGGTTTCAGACTGTCTTCAGCAATACGTCCACAGGGGATAGGACCAGTCACATGCAACTCTTCTAAAACTAACTGCTAAGGCCTAGGTTCAGATTTGCCGTTGGCTCTCCTAAACCTGACCTTTAGAGAAGTACCCGTTCAAAAGCCATAGAAACGCAAACTGGGGCTCACACTAAAGAGTTACCTTAGAAATGGAAATTGGCTATATGACATCTATTTTCAGACTTAAATATGCACATTCTTTTCTTGTTTTCAGTACATGTCTGATGCTTGAAGGTCACAAACAACTTTTATGCATTGGAAATGGACATAAATAGTATAAGGCGAGTCAAGGATAATTTTGCCATCTCTACAGAGAATAATCTTTTTTGTGCTTGACAGAACCTAAGAAACATTAGCAGTAGAAACAAACGACTTGAAAATTATGACCTTCTTTCTGCTTTCCTAATGAACTAGCTGGGGGGAAAAAAAAAAAAAAAAAGATTTTTATCATTGTCTGAGTAAGAGATTTCTTCAGAGGTATTTTTCCTGGGTTGAAATAACTCATGCATTTACTCTCTCTTTATAGGTCTCCAAGGATCTGAGAGACCATTACCTCAGAAATTATCCAAAGTTATCAACTCTCTTAAAGGAGCATCTCAGCAAATACCAGAAAATTATGTCCTAAAAAAAGTTTTAATAATGGAAGTTCTGAACTTCTCTACTTCTTTTTCCTCCCTAGAACTTCAAAATGCTTTACAGAACCTACACATTGAATGTCAGTAGGCCACCATATGAGGGCAGACAAAAGGGAATTATTTGCAAGAAGATTAAATTGTTATACTTTCATCATTGCTTTGTGTACTATGTCAGCAGTTGCAGCAAGCTGGCAAAGTACCTACCCACCTTAAAGCATAGTGTTCTTCTCAAAAAGAGTGAAAAGTCCTCCTTGAAGTTTAGTCTTCTTAACTAAAACAACACATTTAAACTTCCCAAGACTTTTTCCCAGGCTTAGCTGCCCCCAAAATTTCTTCCCAGGGATTTTCTCCTACCAGAGGACTACCCCACGTCTCTTGTGTTGTTGAAGGGCCTAATGGAATCCACCTGCAGCACTGAGTCAGCCGTGATTAATCTGCAGTTAACTGCAGGGTCTCAACACCTCCTGCGTGTTGGTAACAGGAGAACCCTTCTTCCCTGATGATAAAAAAAAAAAAAAAAAAGTAACATAACAAAATATTTTAGGAAGGAAGGAAGGAGGGTAGATGTATTTGTTAGACTTAGACTTAACATGTCTCCTTTCAAGTCCTGGTAAACCAAGACATGGATTTTCTAACTCTTCACCCCACATTGCAGAGCTAGTATAAAGCCCAGAACAATATTTGGTATTTGGGGAGAATTTTTTTCTCTTGCTGAGTTGATGAATAATTCAGATTTTATATCATCTTTGCCTCCTCGCAATATAAATTTCAATTTGGCTTCAGCGAGGTCTTAATATAAATATGTGATTAGAGAAGGAATCTAAATTAAATTGCTGTAGTTAAGTTTTATACGCGTTAAATGTATGTACTCCAAGCACTCTTCTCCAATGTTACTTACAACCCTCCTTTCTTTGAAGCATGGTTTATTCTTAGAAAACTCAAGCTGCTCCTAAAATTCTGCTCCCAGTAAGAGACAAATTAGATAAAAACTTATTGAGAGGAGAGAGCTTGCAGAGCTCATGCAAGTAGACGTGGAGTGCTGCTTGACAGCCTTCTATGCCTTTTTTGTAAGAATTATCCAATATCTAGTCATATAACAGATAAAATTTCACTTTTCCAAAATATCTGTAGTGCATCTTCTTCCCAACACCAAAAGTTGGAAGGATTGTGAGGGCTATGGGAATACTGCAAATTTATTTTGGCACTGCCTAGTGCTTCAAGCATCCTGGAAATCAGCACTGGATATGTTCTCATAGTCTGGATGTAAATTAGCCATATGTGCATTAGTGGCATTATTTACAGATTGAATTGTGCAACTATACTTAGGGCCTTAGATAAATGATTTCTATATTGGGTCCAATTTTGCTGTCATTTACAGTAATATAAATCCAGGATCACTCCACTGAAGTCAGTGGGGTAATTACTTTGAATTTTCTCCAGTGTGACGGAGAGCAGAATTTAGCCTCTGATTATTATTTGCAGCTCTGAAGCCCTTTCCCCTACACTGGAAGTCTACCAAGTCTCTTCTGTCAGCTTGTCCACTATCACTTTAGAACTGAGCTCAGAAAATGTACCTGCACATGAAAGCAAAGCGATGCAGTCAGATTTAGTTCTTTTTGGAGTCTGAGTAAATAAAAATGAACACAGTTACCTGGTGTCGCAATTTCTTGTTGGATATATAGCTTTGCTCTTCATGCTCCTTTGCTTCTAAAAGAGGAATTGCTGTGGAAGTTTGCCACCGGAGCTCTCTGGTTGAGCCTCGCTAAAAAAGTCAATACTAATAGTGTTAGGGTATAGATGTCACCCTCTGAGCTTCTTCACCCACCACTTTGAATGGACCTACCGTTAGCAGAAGTGATTTCTTTTCTTACTTTGGTCATTACCTCAGGGTTTCACTGTACCTTCATGGCTTAAGCCAATGGTGCTCCCTCTTTTTCCGTTGATGTTTGACAGCATTGTCTATCTAACAGTGAAAAAGCAGTGAATAACTGTAAAAGCTCTCTATAGCAGCTCTTTTGAAACTCCCATCTGCTAGAAAAATATGAAATCAAAGATGGAGCATACCAGTCTCAATAGAAAAATAGAAACCATGCTAACATGTCAGCAATTGTTCTCTAGAAACACTCTCACTGATGTTGGAGTAAATATGATTGTCCATGTAAGAACACAGATGTCTCATCATCCAGTAACATATGATGTTAAGGCATACCAATGTTGGATGCAACTTCGTAGCTGTGGTTCAAAAGCTCATGTAAGAGGAACACACTGGGATACTGGTTATATCTTTTTCAACTCAGTATTTCTAATGAGAAGAAGATGTCTGAATGTATTTTATGTAAGTCATAATCATTTGAAAAAATGCATTAGCAGGCACAGGTCTCATAAGTGATTTTAAATCATCTCCATATTTTGTTTTCCTTCAGCTTCTCCTTTGTTTCTCTGCTGCTGCTCAATCTCATTTTTTCTCTCCCCCATACTACTGGAACAGCATGTCCACCTTCATTTACAGTGATAGAAAAGGCTATATAATTAAGTGCTCCACTTGGGCAATCAGATGTTCTAGCTGATTAATTTATCTCAGGATCTTTTGTACAGTGTCCTGCCACTACCTGGGTCCTTCCATCCCTAGTGGCCATATCAACAGGTTGCGGAAATTTTTAGGTAAGGCATTAATAATTGCACCATTGCTGGATTTGAGCCGCGTGATAATGCCTAGAGACTGCTGACTAAAGGGGCACAAGACTAACCTTACTGTGCGAATAACATTTATTCAGCAAAACTCACAGGCAGTTGTAAGTACTAACTTAAATATCATCCCAGCCAAGATACCACTTTTCAGGCTCATCCCTGAAATTACTTAAATCACAGAAAGAAAGATTCACTTCAGCATTTAAGCATCCAGCATATGTGCCCAAAGAAGACATTTTTCCAGACTTTTCTATCCAGTGGCAAGCCTGAGATTTAGGAGTTGGTGAGAGAAAAGAGTTAGAGAGGTAGAAGAAAGAGCAGTTGGGTTGTGCATGGCACCAGTGGGTTTCGACAAAACAGATTACCTGGCTCCATTTTTATATTTTCTACAGAAAAGTCCGGGCACAGAAGGCATCAGGAAGGAAAGAGGGAGCTGCGCACCAAGCCAAGCACAGGTGACAGCTTCCCAGAGCATCAGCAGTCCTATGAAGAGGGGACCATTCAGGTTGTAGGTTTTACTGTGGTTCATATACCGACATTGATTTTGCCAACTACTTCAACTGAATAAGACTGACCTGCCCCAGCACATCCTTGGTCATAGGGGTCATGATGATTAACAAATTTGCCCTGGCCAGAATGCCTCACCTGGGAATCCTGCACCCAGCCCAGTTCACCGGTCTCCTTATGTCAAAGAGCCATCCAGTCTTGACTGAAAAGCTTCTGGGGTGGAGAACCCATGATACTTTTGTAGAATTTTTCCTGATGACTTATTAACCTCACTGTTAATCCTGTCTGCTTTATTCATAATCAGAATTTGACCATTTTCAGCTTCTAGGTCTTGACTAATTTTTATATGCTAAATTACACAGCCTTTACAAATCTTCTCCACATGTAGGTATTAATGTATCATGATCAAGTCTCTTAACCTTTCTTTTGATAAAGTAAACAGATTAGGCTCCATACATCTATCCCTACAAGGCAGATATTCCAGATCTTGAAATCATTCTTTTCTGATCTATTTTCAATTTTCCATGGCTTCTTTGAAGTGCGAACACCAAGACTAGTCATGATATTCCAGTAGTTTTCCCACCAGCTCACACACAGCTGTACTTCTTGTGCCAGAATCCCTGGCCCAGTAATTCTGCTGCTAGCTTAGGTTTAGGAAATTCAATCTAGGGTATTAAAACACTTGCTATATATTTTCCCTGCGTAATTGGAAAGCAGTGAGAGATCAAGCAAAGGATCAAATCTGGGGGAAAAAAAATTTTCCAATTCTCAAGTTAATTGTCCTGAAAAGTTTGGAGAAATTTACTACAGAGATACTCTCCCATAGAGCAACCAAGTGCTGACTGTAAGTCTGTTTATGCTTTGGACACATCTGTATGGCAGCAGCATAAAGAGTGTGGCATGCTGTTTAATATCTGTCAGGCTTCTTTTTTAAACCACTTAATAAGCATGTATGTAAATTCTACGCAATAAAAAAGTTCTAACAACTAGAACAAGAATAACCTTTTATGTGGTGGCTCCCACCCTTAATCCCAGCTTCTACATGCCAGTTCCTCCCCCCACTTTCACAGCCCCATTTCTTGACAGGTGCCAGAAGGTTTCAGAATTTTCTTGCGACTTCACCATGGGAACTGCCATTTCACCAGGAATGAATTTGACCCGCTGAGCAATAAAGCTGAGGCAAAACACTTATGCTCTAGCCAGAATGGGGGAATTGCTTGTCTTTCTGTTGGCATGGTCTCCTCTGGCAATTTTTTTTAGCCAAGGAGAGCTCCATGTTCATTCAACCTCCCTCTAACTTCACCTTGAGAAAGAAACAGGGCTTTGAAAGTGTCGTTTTCCCAGCAACAGCTGCTGCTTTTAGCATCCAACAGACTTTAAATCCATAGAAGGCTAGTTTATATGGACAGGGAAGCATTAAATGCTAGGAAATGAGGGTCTTTAGGTAACTATTCCAGATCTGCTATATCTGCAGTTACAGCAATTGGTGGTGTAGGTGGTGTTCTTTTACTGGCTTTTAATGAGACACATTTATTACTGCCTTGCGATAAACCAAAGTAAAGCCATAAAAGTGACTTTCATTGAACATTTGTTTGAGTCCTGCCTGGGTCTTATAAAGCTTCATTTGTTCAAGACGTTAGTTTTTGTTTTACATGCCTGCCACCTTTTTGGTAACAGCTGTTATCTCCTTCGATAGTGACATAAAATAGGCTTACCTTCCACAATACAACAGAAACTTGTTTCTTGAGTTGTGTGGGATAGAGTTGGGAGTTGATCTTTCATAATCTGCTAAATCACTTGAGTAACCCAACTACTCCTTATGACCAGGCAGAACATGGGTTTGAAACTGCTCATGTTTATTTGTTATAATTTCACAGTAGTTGAAAACTGTAACTGTGCAGGTTGATAACAGAACTGAAATTTTAAGAAGAACAGCGCCTAATCCAGCAGTCTTTGTTTGGAGGAGTGAACTCCCAATGACTTAAGAGAGAGACCCTTGATAGACCCAAATCTTCAGCCATAGCATGGTGATAAAAATAAATCTGCTTTTTTAGGTCCAGCAGTGAATCCACTAATTAAGGCTTACGCATTTTCTTCATCTACTGGACTAGTTTGCATTTCACTAAATACGAGTTCCAATACTGCAGCTAAACTCTCTGGAAATATTCTTCAAGAAATGTTCTTAACAATTCACCTCCGTTAGTTAATACCTATTAAAACCTAAAAATGAATTAGATTTGGAATTTCCTGGATTCTTGTGTTTGTCATGCAAATTTTCAGTGCTGTTCTTTTTATGATAATATGAAATAAAGTAGTTTCTTATAGTAACATTGTAAATCATTTGCTTTCTATTACACGCAGCTGGTTTTGTTACTGTAATGATTTTGTATGGGTGCACACTGCAGTGCATATTAAAGGCAATGAGACATTCTTTTTCAGGGCTCACATGCAATTGATGTTTGTGCAAATATAACCAGATAATGACAAAACAGTAATTTATTATAATATATTAGCGAGGTTGTTTTTTCTCTCTTCTCCCAAAATGCACCTTCTCATAAGCTGCCCTTCCTCCCCCAGCAAATCCTCATTTTTCCTGTTTACAGAAATGACTCCCCACCCTTGCAGATGCAGATTACAGTTTTTCAGCTCACTAGAGATCCAGAATCAAAATCTAAACCAGCTGGTGTTTTTAGGCGGGTGTCTTACTTTAGCTTACTCAAAAGAACACAAGATGAACGGTAAGAATTAAATAAACCACAAATTATTTTGGGGACTGTCTGGTTTATATTAGAAGTAAACTTTTCACTGCTGGCTGTTGTTTCAAAACTATTGCCTCTATTTTTGATATTCATCCTTGGGATCTAACACAAACTATGTCTTACTAGTTTAATCCATTGTTAGGCCATGTTTAAATATCTTTTATTATAGTCATGTGCTATAAAATAGTTCTCACTGGAGTTTACTGGCTCGAAGCCAAAGGGTAATACTGCTTCAAGTGGCACAGCGCAGTATTAAAAGAATTTTTTCCCTTTGGTGTTGGTACTTACCAATTTCATACCTTGAAAAAAGCCTAACTACATCGAAATGTGATGTATCTACTTTGAGTGCAGGGACTAGAAAAATACTATAGCGCAAAAAGAGAGCAAAGAAAACATTTCAACTGTATCAACAGTTTGTTCATTTTTGCACGCGATTACCAATTTGTGTAAGTCCTTGCTGTAGAGCCTATGAATTATATGCAAACATTTTTCAAGCTTCTGTTTTCCGAAGTAATTTTGTTTTTAACTTGCTGATGCAGGACCATTTACAGGACTACAATGACCATGATTTAGGTCATAATTAACATTACACTAGGTCATTTGTATTTAGAAAGATTTTTTTCCTCCCCTGAAATAATAGTTGAATGAAGGATGTAGCATCTCCAGTTCAGCTTCTGACAGCATTTTTTTTTCTCATGCGTATCACACCACACCACAATCACGCACACGCTACCAATAAAGTGAATAAAGAATGATAATAATGCTTAATAATGTGGACCTTCAATTCTGCAAGCATTTTGGCAGGAGCAGATTCCTTCCCTGATACATTTCAAAATATTTCCAGGTATGGACTAGGTTCCATTGGGATGATCAGGGATTAAGACAAAAAAATTGCTACCATTACATCATCGCTGTGGTTTGTACCGGCACCTTCGTTCTAGGGTATTATGACATTCAGTTCTGTTGTTTCTATTATTCATGGTGAAAATGTGCCCAGAGAGGAAGGAAAGAGACTGTTAGGAGCAGTTAACCTCTGCAACTTCCAAGGAGAGCGCTAACGTACAATATATGCCAAATGCAGGCCCATTAGGTTGAATAATGAGTAAGTATATCCGAGACTTTGTACAAGACAAGATGAAAACAGATTGGGCAGGCTATTGTACCACACTTTATTACCTAGTGAAATGTAATGTGATCCATTTGCAGGAGGAAGAACCAGAGATGCTTGTTTCAGAATTCAATTGTTCCAGAAAGATGTAAGTACCCTAGTGTTGTTATTTTTATATCGATTTTTATGAAACACGTGTAGTTACATTTTTACAAGGCAGTAGGTTCTCTTAACGATGGCAGCAAGACAGGCAGTGCAAATGTTAGGGGGCTGAGTACATTCTTCTGTCAAATGACAGAGGGCAAGAATGTATAGTTTAACTTCAGCCTTGTAGAAGTAAAACCAGAACCGGACATCCAACTCCGGACAAGTTGCAGTCGGTTTGGTTCCGGGAGAGGTGACTCTCTGCCGTCGCTTCATTCTCCCTGTCCCAGGGTGGGGATATTTGATAAAGTGCATCTACAGACAAAAGCTTGGGCTAGCTTCACCACGCAGTGTCTTTAGTGGTGGAATTTCAGCTTTATATTTGAACTTGACTATTGATTTCAAGGTGTGGTATTCTCTGCTGTGATTTAAATTTGTGTTCTAGAGATTTTTACATATTTGTTTTATTTTTGAGAGTGAGAATAATTTTGAATTTTGATCCTGCATGCTTGAATTTGCAATAAGCATGCTAGCGAAAGATTATGCTTGTATCTTTAAAAGGGAAATGCAGAATTTCATTAGCATAACTTCCACTTTTTTTTTTTCCCCTGAGTCCCTCTTGAGTTGAAATAAACAAGAAAAAAAAAGGACAAGGAGATATTGTCAGAGAAAGCAAAAAAAGAGAAGTGGCCCTGAACTTGGTTGTTATATAAATCACAGTAGAAATGCTGTTGAGGCTAGACATTATTGTATTTGGGAAAGTAGCCATTAAGCCGATATCAAATGAGACACATATATTTGGGTACAAAACTCAGCTTGCTGAATGCCTTTAGAAGAGGAGAAGAAGAAAACCCATCATGCTCCATTATCACCAACTTGGAAATATTTAACATGAAACAATAGACTATAAATAAATTAACCCAGGAAGTCAGACAGTAACCCAGGCATTTTAGACTGTTGCTTTACATTGAAGCTGTATGTGCAAATGTACCTTTAAATTTTATGCAGACACAGTCATAGCTACTGGTGCTTTTCTTATGCATTTCTCCTTCAGCATTAGAAGACACTCTACTTTTTAGGAAGCCCCAGCTGAGCATGTGGAAAGTATCACCAACATCACAGATCTTGAGGCTGATTCATTCACTTTTCTGTCTTGTTTTATTTTTCTTTTTTTCAACATCGTTGGCCTTTTTTTTTCTGTGCAGGCTCTGCAGTAACTCCTGAAATGTCTAAAATCATATGAACCGACACACCCCTTTATTTCTTTTATTTCTTTTTCATCAGTGTGGTACGTGTACCATCTCTTGCAGCAACTCTTTCAAACACTGATCTCAGCATCTTCCCCCTCATCTTGCAAACAGCAACCCCATCCTTCTAGTAGGCTTAACCTCTTCTCACTGTTTCTGATTTTGTGTAGTCCTGTCTTGTTCCTAGAAGAAAAATCCCCATCTTAATTTCTTCGTCTTTACTTGGACATGGCTCTGTCTTGTGCTCCTTCAATCACCTTCTCCCTTCCTTCTGACAGACCTCCTGCTTGCATCCAGCTCATTTTACCTTTGTGTCTAGAAGCAGACTTTGCTCCCCTTTCCCTCCAGTCCCAGTTACTCTGACAGTGGGTTCAGCAACCTGGGCATGAAAGCCACACACCTCCTGTGTCTCTATTCACCTCAGTGTGTACTGGTTTTTAGCTCAGTACACACTGCTCAGGCAGAACAGCAATCACATTTTGCAGGAGATGACAAGCAATACTGCAGTTTCCACTGGTAGTCGCTGGAAACATCATCTGTCCCTGCAGTCCAGTCTCCAAGCAGCAGCCTGGAGGCTGCAGCTGAAGGCTAGCATCCCTTCCTTCCCAGTTGTAGCCTTCAGAGGTCACTGGTATCATTTTAGTACTCGAAACAGCGCCCTACACAAAGTGTTACAAGAATTGGCAATCCTGGACATAACAGGGAGGGACCTCAGCTGCAAAATTCAGGTCGTGATGCAGAGCCACAGACTGGAACAGGAGCATCCACAGTAGGGCTTTGGTTCATACCCGTTCTCAATGCAAAGCATCTATAGGAAGAAAGGATCTTTAAAGCTCTTTGAAATATGTCTGAATGCAAGAAGACATTCTGATGGTTTAAACATGTTGGAAAATCCCGAATGCAAAGCAATCGCGGTTCATTCTACCTCATCACTTCCTCACTTTCATATTTTTCAGTCTGCTTTTAAACTCAGAAGCATCTGAAATCCATATATTTTATTTCTTTATATTCATTTAAACACTACTGTAGATGCCATTAAAATATCCATGCATTGGAAACCTCAAGAAACATAGCTATATGTTTAAAGATTTATCATGGTGGAATAGTAGATAGAGGCAGTATAGGCTGAAAACCAGATTTTAGAAGCCTGTAGTTATAATGAAGAACCTTACCTGTGGTAAAGTAGTAGTGCACAAGTACGCTAGCTAAATACGTAAATTAAATAAATGTTGGCTTGAACCAGCAAATCTGTCCCATTTTTTGTAACTTTCTATTTAGAAGAAGATATCAGCTGTCTTTACGCAAGAGTTGCTTTACTTTCCCTGTCCCCAGAAGCTGAGTGTTCTGTGAACTGACCTTCCCAGAGTATTTCTGTGTGTAGATTCTTCATCATAGCTACTGAAGTCAGTCATAAAACCACTATTAACCTAAGAGGGATCACAATTAGATCTGAGTCTGCTAACTTCTGTTGTCTAAGGAGAAAAAAAAAAAAAATGTATCTGAAGGTGTCTTTTCCCCTATATTTCCTGAGTGGAAGTACTTCAGAGACAACAGAAAGGTGATATCATACCCTAGAGCAAGATCTGGGGACGCTTGCTCAAGCCAAACTAATCCTTTGCTCACACAATCATCTCAGTTTGTTCTGTCCTGAGGGAGAAAGAATTCAAAGAAATTATCATGGGATCTTTATTCGATAATCTATCTTTTACAGTGATATGGAATTTGTAGGGCAAGTGATGAATAACAAATAAAAGCACACGGAGACATAGCAATTATTTAGAGTTTCCATAATATTTGACTCTGCTGTAGCCAGTGAGGCTCCCTGGGGGCAAAGGAGCCTTCCCTGGGGAGCAGTAGCTGGTGGCCCTCGGGACTGAGCACAGCAGGAGGCTCTTGAGAACAGAGGTCACACCTGTAGCATAGCATCTGAGTTTTATCTGAACAACAGATAGCTTTACAACTCACCTGCAGCAGTCATTGCTAAGGGGCAGATAAGCTCATAGTTCATAGTGACAAAAACCCCCACACTGCCCAACCCAGCACAACACGAACACATCTGATAGACATATGGACGGGAGGGTGATCTGGAAGTTAGCTCTTCACAGCACGAGGATAAAAACAACTTCCAGATGAAATCACAGGTGTTCATCAAATTCTTTTTAAAAACACCCCAAAATCTAAAAAAAAAAAACCCAAACAGAGATTCTTAGCCCTGTCAAAATAAGGAAGAACATCTAGTGGTGTCATGACAGTAGAGCACAGAAAGGAAAGGAACTGTGGAGTGAGCAAGACTAATGGGTTAATTAATGATTATCCTGGCTATCTGGAGTGGAGTGCTTCTCTCTTTACTGAAGCCGTGCTGGAGATTAGTTGAATGACAACAGGGCTTAAACTGACATCTTCCAAGGTAGCGTTAGAGGCTGGCTGAAACACTGCCCTCCAGGCTCTGCTAGGAAACTCTTATTTGGTGACTGTTCTGCTTACAGATAGATTTTCCCCTGACCACAAACTCTGCCTGGTTATAGCGGTAATAGCCCCTCTGTGGATTTAGTTTTACTGGTAGAGGATGTCAAGGTGCCTTAGACCAGAAGGGTTCCCCAGCTGGGGCAAATTGGACCGACGTAACCATTTGGTGGAGCAGACCTGTGTTAATGCTGGGAGGAAAGCATGCAGCATGGGACAGATGAGCCGGGTTTGGTGTTTTAACTGTTATGGCACAGTTAACATGGTAGAGCTTGGAGTTTAGGCAACCCATTTTACACATTCACATGTGGGAGTGCAAATGTCTTGAGCAAATCTCAAGATTTCCAGCCTAGCAGCAGGTTTTGCTCTACCATCTCTGACGAGCAGAACAAGGCAGCCTGAGGGCAATGATACCTTTCCCTGTGCCCTCTTCCTGCTTCTTGTTTGATCCAACAAGTTTCCCCGTGCAATTGCCTCACATAAATTTTGTTTCTGAGGAGCTGCTGGTAGTTTTCGATGTGATTTACCAATGGCAGCCCAGTGATATGAGAGCAGATGGTGATGTGATCAGGTAATGGTTACCATACAATCCCTTTCCCAACCACTGTTAATCGATAACTGTATGTAATGACTATATCTGTTTTACAGTTCACTGTCCTGTCAGTGTGCTCGTCCCTCTACAAATGGTAGAGATCCTGCTTGCTGACCCTTGCTGCAGATCTTTGCAGTAGATCAAAAAGATTAATGGTGCGAGTTGGTAGTTTCAAGACCCAGCTCTCCAAATAAAAGATATTTTTTAATTACTGTCCAACCCTATTAGGCATAGGGTTGGATAACATGTGTTTCCTTTTAGAGATGAACTGCCCCAATGGCAGTCGCAGAGCACTTTTGCATAACTCTTTCCCCCTCCCCCTTGCCCTGTCTTTGTGCTGATGTGTTAACGTGCAGACATCGTGCTAATGGCTTGGATATGCCTAATCTTAAAAAGTAATTTTGACCCAGTCTTTTCTTGAGTGCTGGGTTGGGTCTGCGTTACATCTCTGCGGGGGGCTGTTTCCCATGAGCAGGCAGGCGCTGCCAAGCAGCTTTGGGATCTTAACTCCTTACTGTCAGGTCTGATTTCCATTCAAAGATAAATCTCGCTCCCTTTACCCCACCAAATAGCATCCCTGTTTTGACCCAAAAGTTTGGTTTCTCTTCTGGTCAGATTCTCTTCAGCTTTATCCATATTTTTGTCTTTTGATGGGGTTTAACCACTCAAGAGGTGTTAGCAGAGGTTCACAGGCATCTGCGGTAGGTGCATCGTCTAGCGTTGGCATTTGTCCCAACGTGTTTTAGGGTCACAGTGTTACCTGAGGCCACAGTGTTAGGCCAGTGAAATCCATTTCTTTCCCACAGTGCGTTATTTCCTGGATTCAAGCAATAGTTATCACGTGGACAGAAACATTTGAAAAGGTCTCAGCCAAGCAAAGTGGGGCACGGTGCTTCACTCACCGGCTTTTAGCCATCGATTAAACCGGGATGAATCCTGCAGCCTTTACCTGTATGGGTAATTCAGAGCCCTACGAGTAGACTTAGGTTACCTGGATAATTACAGATTTTTCAAATGTGAGACGGTTAATGATCAGGCCCGTCGTTTTCAGTACGGCTGGAGCAGAGGTGACACGCTTGAGTAGGGTGTGCAGGGTGAAATCTTCCTTGGTACTTCTGAAATGATCTAGTTTTCTGTTAGTTTCTTTGCTGTCTACCCCTGCCGCTGGTCAAGCCAAAATGTCCCACCGTTCAAATACCTGGCAACAACTGTTTAATTTGACAATTTGTAGATAGTATTCCTGTATTACCCTTTAGGACCTTAATAATAGGTTTTTCTTTAGTGAAGCATTAAAACATTAAAGGCCATAAATTCCACAGTCACCTGTATCCATTTATTGCTAATTTATTATGGAACATATCATAAAACTTTGCTTGACATATAGGCCTCTTCATAACTATAAATCTTTTTTCAACTGTTTAGATAACTTATGCTTAAGTTCAAGGAAAGACCTCTACAGACAAATATTTAAAACATCTATTTATTATGCAACAGTAATATGGACAAACTATATGGCAAATACTGAGAAATATTACTCTATATTCAGTTTAGTTCAAACTTTTGGGGGATACATCTACTATAAAAATAAAATAAAAACTGTGTCAAGTATCTGCTTTATTAAAAGGTTTAAGAGGTCTAACTGAATAAAGCTGTTATTACAGTTAACATCAAAGATATAAATGTTTCTCTTCGGATTAGGTTTGTCATTTGTAACCTGGAACCACTGAAAGGATTGTAAGTGTGCTTCACGCAGGAGACCTCACCAGAGTTTTCAGACTTTATCATTCCTGATCCAAATATAGTCTGTAATACCATTGTTGCTACAGAGCCTGATCTTGCTCTCATGAAGTCACTTTTAAAATCCCAGGGATGCTGGATCAGAAACATATACAGAAATAATTGCGGCATTTAATTTACTTTATCTCAAAAGAATTGCTTGGGGTTTGATACTGTTTATATTTGTCGCTTTTAAATTACCTGCTGTTGTTTCATATGAGAAAAAAAAGTGTTCTTTTTCTCTCTCGCAGTGTATAAATTCAAAAGTTTCTTGGATATACGAAACCAGCCTTCTACAGAATACTACTTTTTTTTTCTTTAATATTTTTGCCCCGGCTGAATTATTAGCATATGTATTTGCTAATAATACATACGTATTATTAGCATATGTAGTAAACCAATTGGTTTTAGCAGCAATGCATATGCCTATGCCCAGCCAGCTTCTTTAGCAAGAAGTTGGTTTGTAAAAAAAAAATTGTTTGGATGTCTCGTTAAAAGACTGTGTTTTATTAGTTCTTTTTCTGCAAATCAGTTTGCTTGCACATGGAAGGTCATTTTCATTTTTGAAACAAATTCCCCTCTTAGTGCTGTCTCCATCAGTTCAGCTTGATATGTGTTTGCTCTGTGGCCTTAGGATTTTCTTATAAATTGTTAAACTATATGAATAATGCCATGGTGAAAGGCCAGAATAGTACAGTAAGCACAACTCTCACATTAGTATATTAAAGTCAGAAAAAAGGGACGGAAATCTTCTACAAATCTACACAAAATGCTACTCTTTCAAGTGAGCTCATTCAGAGTAAAATAATTCAGATTGTACAGATTTTTTTGTACTTGAGAAAAGCAAAAACCAGCTTGCCCTAACGCAATCACAACGTTGTTGGCATCCAAATGAAAGCAAAGCAACCGATTCTTCCAAAACATGCACAACTTATTTAGCAGTTTTCTATTGACTTCATCACAGGTTTGTTAATTAGGGCTTGTTTCTTGGGTAAGGACAGGGAGGATTCATACCGTAAACTGGTATATCCACTCAACAGCCATGCAGGGAAGAGGGTTGGGTGTCCATTGATGCTTTGGCCCCACCTCTACCTCCCAATCTCATTTGCTTATTTCTGCTTTTCAGAACATCTCTTATCTTTCCCTCTTCCTAATTTTCTCCTTGCTTTCTGCTTTCTCTCTTTTCCTTATCCTTTTTGCCAATCCTTTCCTCCAATCCTCCAATCCTTCCACTCTCCCCCTGTGCCCCGGCTCCATATACAACATACGGAGAGAGCTCTAACAGCCAGATTCATGCTATATATTTAATGCAGTATCACATGAAAAGCGGCAGCGACCAATGACGATGGGACTGTTTGTGCCCCAGGCTCTTTTTCTGGGGTTTATGTGTTCATAAAAGTATTCATGGTTTGGGACTCAATGAATCAATATATAGCTCACCAAGAGAAGAATGCCAGCAATTTGTAAGCTTAAACAAACCAATTATCTTTTGATGATATTATCTATAGCAGACATCATTTTAATATTACCTATAGACTCTGTGTGTCTTTGCAACAGGCTTCCAGTACGTCTCTAAATTCTGCAGTACCACAATAAATAACTTTTTATATTACTTCCCAAAAGTTGACCCTGATAGATTGTTTAATTAATTACATTGCTGATATCTGACAGAATAAGCAACTTTCCCGGTTATTTATGGTCTTAGATTTCACTAAACTACATAATACAATGTCTCTTTAAATGTTGTCAGGTGCTGTGAAAATTATCAGCCTCAAGCAGCGAAGCCTGGGGAACAAGGCAAGGTTTAAAGCTAATACCATGAGTTTCAGTTACTGATACAATCTTACAAAAATAAAAGAATTACCTTTAATAAATATACTCCAGGACAGTCTGTGATGGGACTCAACAAGCCAATTAAGCGTTGTATTCAAATGCTTTGTTTTTCTCGGCAGAGAAGCTCCTGGGCCAGGCTCCCTTCTGGCACAAGTCTGCTTAAGTCAACAAATGGAGTTACACCCGAGATGAATTTGCCATGCTATGTTTTTCTAAATAGATTAGGGGTCATTTGAAAAGCTGTAAATAAACCTTTCAAATTCTTGAAGGCAAAAAGAAACAAATCTCCAAGAGGAAGAGAAAGGGAAAAAAAAAAAAAAAAAAAAAAGATTTATTCTGCTTTCCCAGAACTGCAAGTTTCCAGGTGTTCACCTTTTGATCTGGCTACAGGCAATGATTTTCTGAAGTGGTTTCTGATGGTGCCTGACATCATTTATGGCACTCTTGAACAATCTTGTAATGTGCTAAACTACACAAAATTAAGTGAGTTAGTGGCTAGCTAAGAGCAGCAAAAGGGCCCTGGGTATCACAAGCACTTTGCTACTTGCAACAGCATGTGTAGCTTCGAAGCAGCGTTATTTCTTTGATTTGATAATGAGAATAAAATAATGACTGTTCTTAATTATTAATAGTACAGTAGGGTGAGAGGCCCTTGGAGTCTCACTGTGCTTGATGCTGTACAAACACAGAGAAAAAAAAAAAAAGTCTTTCCTAATAACTTACAGCCCAGCTGAAGGCAAAACACAGCAATGGAGGCACCAAACCATAGGAAGGAAAAAGACAAGCAGTGTGAACCTACATTAACCCAGCACAGCTGTGCGCATGGTTGGACAGCCCATGTTACTCGTGTTTGATTAAGTTTGTTTATATATCTTATTAGTAGCTTGTAATTAAAAGATAGAAGGATCCTTCCCGTGAGCCAGAGGCATGGCAGAACTGGACTTAGCTGGTAGATGCTGCACTGCTGAGCCGGTGGGAACTTTGCCATTTATTTGCACGGGTGAAAGCACAAATGATGTTGTTGAGTTTCAGGCAAGGAGAACAGAAGTTACCTCTGCAGTACTTATGCAAGGGATCAAACTCAAAATGGCTCAAGAGTCAAAATTGGCCCAGTCAGTCACCTACGGCAAGTCAACAGCATTCACTGAGTTTCACTTCTTTCCACGTGAGCTGCAGTTCATTAGATTTTTCTCAGACAAACCGCTGTCAGAGAGGAAATTTTCCATTGTGCCCAAGGAGGGAAACTGTTGGCAGTAGTCTGCATCTCAAGATTTCGTTAATTGTTTTAGCTCTGCTGGGCTCAACCTAGTGAGCTCTTCAGAGAAGGGAACTGAACACCTGAGTGGTGGGGTGGGGTGGGGTGGGAGCAGAGGGCAGATCTGATATGGCAGACCTGAGGATATGAGCTACAACTTATGTTAGCTGGAATTTCCTCAGAGCTAAAGGCTTCTTGTGCAGATTTGTTGTTGTCCAGGCAAAGGGTGATAAAGAAATGTGATTATCTCCTTGTCTCCCACTGCGGTTGCCAACACGTGGGAGGTGTTTCTTGTGATACTTCTGTGAGATGCAGAAATCTGTGCAATGCTTCAGTACCCAGCACAGAAATGAGAGTGAAATGCTACAGTTTTGTCTTTTGCAAAATATTTAATCTATTAATAACTAATTAGGAGCCTTGCAGAATTTGTCATTACAAAAATTGATTCTAAAGGTTGAATTTGTTAATGACATTTTAAATTCTTATTTTATACCAACAAAGACTGTGAATGCTTAGCCAAATTAATAGAATTTGCATTGTCAATGAAATCTCTTCTCCCACTGAAAAAAATCTAAGAGGAGAAATATATCTTTGAGATTCTAACGTGATTTTGGTAAGTCTTTTCCAAGTGCTTATTCTGCAAATCGCTAGATTAATACCATTTAGAAAGATCAGGCAAATGAAGCTGCAATTAAGAGAATTAGTTAAATCCATTATAGGCTGCTGGCCTTACTCCCCAACTCAGGAAGGATTAAGCACCACACCCAAAGTCTGTTTGATCCTATCTTCAGGGCACTATTTATTAATTGCACTTAATTATTCATGGCAAACCCCAAAATGAAGCAGTTGAACATTAATCCAGCTGTTACCTTTCCCTCAATTCAGAGGCTTCTCTGGGATGCCTTTCTCATCTTCTTGCCTTTTCCACCCTTAGTTTTACAGAGCATTTGCCCGAGAGTCTCCTGCTGCAGAAGCAGGCTCATTTCTATAAGATGACAGGTCACTCTTTGTCACTCATCAGTGCTAAATCCAGAAAGCAACTTGCAGCCGAAGTCAAGCATTATAGAAAGAGAATATTTATGCCGTCTAATGGGCTCTGTGACCTGTGCTACTCCTGGTATTTGTGGAGAGGTCGCATCCTAACAAGGGGATTCACAGCAGCCAAGTTAGCTAAAACAGCTGTTCAGAAACACAACTGATTGGAAAGTCAGTTCTGCAGCATTCATTTCTAACCCAAATTTGTATTTCAAAGGAAAGTCTTCTCCTAGTCCCTCTCTCCTGCAGTCCAATAGCTAGCATATGTAGCTGGAATGTGGGTATCCCGTGACTGAAATCCTCTGTCGTATTTGGAGCAGGACTGTGAAAACACTGACACTTCCCAGAACCAAGTCCAGAGTGCCCCAAAGGTGATCTCACCTCTCCTCTTCCTCCACAAGGCTTGCGTTCCTCAGGGTCAAAGCAAAGCACGGGGTGGTTGACTGGAGGCAGCCTGGCCCTTCAGGAGACAGAACATCCCATTGCAACCCTTAATTAGTTACCCATAATATACTTACTAGAGTTATAGAGTAACTGTAGTTAGACTCTATAACTAGGGTTATATAATATAGGTTGTATGTTATTATTGATGTAGAGTTATGGTTCAGACGCTATTCACTGCGTTAAGGATAAGAAGGTCATCTAATAACTTTAACCACCCACTTTTTGTAGCTTGTCAAAAACAAGGGCAGTTTTCTGGCTGTTTTTTGCAGTGAGGGTCCTTCTGTATGAAGAACTGAATGTTACGGGTATAAAGTGTAAACAAAAATAATCAGCAAACAATGACTTTAAATTTCATTTGTCCTGGTCCGAGGGCAAAACAATAAAAGAAAACACTACACACTTATCTGCTTCCTATTTCCACTACATGATCAAAGCTTTTAACTTCAGTTTGTTTGATTCTTAATGATTTTCAGGCTCTTTTTTTTTTTTTTTTTTTTTATTACCAACAGAGAAGTGGTAGAAAGTGTCTGAAATGCAGGTCCTTCTCATGTTGTTGAACACCAAATCTCCCTTTTGAAATCAAGCTCTTCTGCAATCAGGTTTAAAGCTGATTTAAAAACAAGAATTATAATGTTCCCCCACCTAAAACCATAATAATCTCTATTCCTGCCTCTGGATTTGCTGATGTACCATGGCTTTTAAGTATTTACCTTCTAGATATGAAGATCCTTAGGACTGCTTAATGCCTTATTATTATTACCGGTCCCTCAAGTCATAATGAACTCTGGATTATAGTATATTCTATATTTAAGTTTCCAGGACCAACAATTATTATATGTTCTTTGTTCTGAAATTAAAAAAAAAAAGTCACATAATTAGTTCTTTTCTGCTCACTACACAACAAGAATTGATTGGCAAGCTCATCACTGCAAATGCTTGGGAAAGCCCTAAAACTCTTTTTTTTTTTCTTTTCTTGATGGTGGGAAGATATTTCACAATTTCATTATTTTGATTTACTAATCCAGAGAGCTGGCACAAGCTACAACTGTTAAATGATGCGATTGTGAATTTTAGAATGAGGATGTGTTATTATTTAAAAAAAAAAAACAAAAAGAACTAATACCCACCACGGTTTCCTACAACATAATCTATTTTTTTCTGCTTGGAAATGTTATCTGAATAGAAAGACTTTAGTCGTTTCTCTGGGATTTTGGGTCAGTGGTGCATGGTTGGAAAAAATATGCCAGCCTGATTAAGAGCTGCCTAAACAGGAGCTTGACTGCTTTGGCTTTACCTCCAGAGCTCACAAAGGAACCTCTGAGGTTGGCTCCTGTAAGAATAAAGCTGGTTTATGACACAGGTTGATTTGTTCTTTCCTTAGTGCACACAGACCCCTGCTCTGAGTCCCTCTGTCTTGCCTAAGAAGTCACGCTGACTCAACTAGGCCAAGAGTGGAAAGCGACCTATCTTATATACTTAAATTGGCGTTACTTTGCTAGGCCAGAGATGCTGAAATTACCTTTCACACAGAGTTTTGATTTATTCTTGATAGGAATTTGCTCGCAGACATTTTCTTTATGGTCTTATAGAGCCTGTGTATCAAGCCTGGTCAGCTCCCAAAGCTTTAATGACGTGAATGGCTTATGCTAGTTTTGCCATTATGGGCACCTAGAAAAATATGTCTGATAATAGCTAAAACAGGGTATTTTTTACTTATGAGCTGTTTCATAAGAAACAAATTCAAACTATACCTTTGTATGCACCTGTGCAGTCCCAGTGATATGAAAAACTTCTGAACCGATGAAACAGATTTTGGAATCAGTTAATGTGATATTTGGTAACAATTTTAAATTAGATTTCAAAATTAGAAGTGTTTTCTTTAGACAAGCAACATCTGTGGGATGCATTGTCCTGTGTCTCACTGACCTTGCTTTTGCTAAGTTCCCTTTTGGTACTTCCCTGTTTCTTAAGCTGCATCCTGCTAGGGACTGAATCTTCCTTAGTACGTCTTTTCTTAGTAATAATGTAGATTTACGTAAGAATGTGAGGCTTTTGGCCAATTTGTCTGATTAATATTTGGGTGGGTGGAGGTTGTTAGTATTTTTTTAAAACACTCAACAAGCTTCCCATTAAGTTTCTGCAGCACAAGTTGTTTTATTGGCAGGCAGTAGCACTTGTTCACCAGGCCTTTGTTTTTCAGGAACTCTGCATTTGGCGCATATTGTGAAGGCTGGTAAATATAAATGGATATAAGAAGGCATTTGGTTTCAAAGTTGCAGTTCTAGCTTAAATGAAATATATTGAGGGAGGAATGAACTAAGAATGTGCGCTATATGCAGGTAAAAGGCACGATTTTCTCTTGAAAACAAGAAATGAGAATATGGTCATGTATATATACTGTAAGAGCAGCTATTTTGCCAATGTAACCTCTAGTAGGGTTTTGATCTCCCCAACAGGAGCCGAACTAAATGAAGACCTTGTATGTCAAATGCAGTGGAATATCTGGGGAATATGCAATGAATTGAAATCCTTATCCTCTTGCTCGTCTTCAGGAAGACTGACTGTCAGCTCATGGGCTTGTGCAATACGAAGCACAGAATATCATATTTTCCAGTCTCACCTGTAGAGCTGGGATCCTGCTGCTCTGGGGATGTCAAACACAAGTAAGTACCTTTTTCCATCTTGCCGAAGCAGATTCAGAGCAGGGAGTGGAGCACAGACACCAGTCCCGTCTGTAGAAACCGATTACCTGGCACTGGAGTGTACTAAAGAAGAGAGCGCAGATGGGGTGAAAGGGTGCGAGGGGAGTAAGGATGCTCGAGCTTGACTGCTGTGCAGGAGGAAGAGCTGCAGCATCGCTCCGTCTGCTAACAGTGTGTGGGTGTTCACATAATAGCATTCAGTCATCAGACCTGAACTACACACCTACACCAAGGGCTGTATGATATAACAGATTATGTGGGGGTGGATTAGAGGATTGAGTATATAGAGAATTCAGAGCCAGATTTTTTTAGATTTGCTTTATGTTACAGCTAATCATTGTCCAAAAAACCATAATGGAACCACAAAGAAACTCAGCCTGAAATCACCTCATCTAGGTTTGCTGGATTTTAGATGTTGAAAGCCAGGATCTGGGATGTAATTGTGTAACATTACATGACACATCAGGTGTCCTAAATCCCCCTGAATTATAGGCACATAATTCAGGAGGTGCCTCAGGTGCCCTGGGCAAGAAAAGATAGGTATGTCTAGAGAGCAGTTCAGATCTCATTGACGAGGCTGTGGGAAAAGGCACTGCAGCCAAGTGCCTGAAAATGGGAGGAAACTGGCCCTGAGGTGTTTTAGGGCAACAGAAGGCGTGAACCAAGTAATTCATCTGCACCAGAAACGAAAGCCTTTGACAGGGCTCGTGCTTAGAACTTGTGTCCATGAGAGCTTGTCCATTTTTTCCAGCGATATCAGTTTTCCTCATAAAATACATTACCTCTCCCTACAAACCGTGCCTCCCTTGCTCCTGCAAGCTCTCAGGTAGGTGAGTAATCCTATTGACTTCTAAGCTCTTGACTTGGAAATACTCACGAGCTTTGTCTGGTCAGGTTCCAAATGTCCTTCTAACCTGCAAGCAATTATGGAAAAAAGTGCTGGCTGAATAGGAAAAATTGTGGTGCTAAAATATATTTAAAACCTCCCCTCTCCAAACCTCAACTGGCAAACGCAGCGAGGTAAATGGTCTATTCTGAATCCCAACTGTTTAGTCTCCCAGTTTATAGCCCCCATTATATGCCGGTTATGAAGAAGGTAGGCAATCACTTGTTTGCCATAGAGCAAAGCTATACTCCAGCGCTAACAATGCTCTGAAAATCAGGCAGCTCTGCAGAATAAAATAGTACATTTTTATATGCAGCTGTGGTTTAGTTGGATTATGGCAGATCAAACTTGTATCTGTCTGATATTCTCTTGTTCTAATAAGCCCTATCTACAAAGTAATGGATTCTGTGACCCTTATTCAGGTAATTACTTTTCAATTTTAGTTTTCAAGGGTTCGTATTCAGACTTCTTGGGCAGATGCAGAGTCTGGCCTGTCTATCCCTTGGAGGACACGTGCTTTGTCCCAGGCAGGTATATTCAGGGCCACTAATTTTTCCTCTGGGACTCTCTTATGGAAGTCTTCATTTCACTGCGGCAGGTTAAATCACTTTAGATGCTTCTCAATAGAGAAGTACATACACTATCTCTGTGTCATAGAGAGCAAAGCACTTTTATTAGCAAAGAATTAGCCCTTGGGAATCCGGAGGTCTTGACCTGTTATAGTACAAGCTCATTTCTTTTTCCTTTCCTGCTTTCATTGTATGTTCTAGACCCTGCCTAAGTAACCTTCCCTATTTAAAAGCTGCTCTTCACAAAGGTAGGAGAGATATTGCTTTATTTGTCAGTTCCAGTACTTTGCACCTCCATCAGAAGAAAAGTTCTTGTTTTCACGTAGTCCCCTAGAGTTACCACTTAGCGTTATTATGGTCTTTGCTCAGGGTAACACCAGTTTGACAGCTTCCCGTTTATTAATGTTGTTAAATATGTTAATAAACATGACATTTATTATTAACATAACATTCTTCAATTACATTGGTACAGTCTTATCCAGCAAAAGCAAACCTGGGCCAAATATATCTTTAAAATGTCTGCACACATGCCGGTGCCAGCCAAGGGTGTGACATTTTTTGTTTTTTATTTTTACAGTTTTTAAGAACACTTCACACTGGCAAAAGCTTTCAGGGAAATGTAGCTTATACTGGCATCAAGTGATTTTTGCTCATACAGCTTGCCTTGTTTGCAGAACTGTTTCAGGCTAGACCAGAAAAGCACACTGTGGCCAGCACAAGCTGAATGTGTGCCAGGGCGTACGCAGCCCAGCCTTGCTGGGCAGCTGCAGCTGTGTCATATCAACCCACAAACAAGGACTTCATCAGGCAGTGCTAATGGGGAGCTATAGCCCCTTTAGCTGACCCTTGTTTACCCCCAGTAAACCCCTTCTTGGTTCTCATTAGGAAGGTTCGCCATTATAGCTAGGTATTAGCACACCTTTCCTGCCTTCAGTTTTTAAAACTTTTCTTAAAGTTCAGGTTCTTACGCTCGGGTCCCCAAAATATGGGGCCGCTATATGTTCTTTCCCCATAGAAGGAATGCCACGTTAAACTAAACAATTGCTTATATGCCCGCTCTGCTTGCGTGATTTTATTCTAGCTTCATAAATAAGGAAATTCCTTGCTGGTTTTTCTTGGTATCCCCTCGGTGCCATCTGAGAAGCACAAAGGAAACAGAGAGGACGAAAGGCTTTAGATCAAGAAGAAATGTCTGATCTGGGAAGAGAGCAGAAATTCATAAAGAAGCATTTTCCATTTGATGTGGGACATTGCATAAATCCCTTGTTCTGGAGATGCAGGGAGACTTTGTGTAATAGCTGTACCTGTTGTGATAGAGAAGGACGATTGTTCTCTGTCTTGAAAAATGAGCCGCTTTTCTTTTGTATAGCTGCGATTATTGTTTTTCCATTTTCTGCGCTGTTTTGGGGCGAGAGTGGACTATCCCTCCTCTGAGGTCAGATGGCAGGAGAATCATCCCTTTCCTGAAATACTTTTGAAATCAGTTAGTACTCTAACTGCACGAATATCTTGCACTGAAGTACGCCTGGGATGTTTTTTCCCTCTCAGATGTTGTTTTTGGTCTCTAAGCAGCTACTGGACTATGAGGTTGTGAGGTCTTGCCAAGGGTAAGAACTGCATCTCTCAAAAAACATGTAAACCTGTAACTCCTGTGGTAGGGTAACCTTCTACAATGCTCACCCCACATTTCTATGGGAATGTACAAACCCCACCTAACAGACCCCGCAGATTTTTCAACTTTGAGAAGAGCAAGAACTTGCATAAACTTCCTTGCATTTTACATCCCCATCTCTCATTGTGAGATATTGAATCGTGACATCAAAGAGTTAATGTGGACAGAAATGTTTGATCTCATTCTACTTGAACTGATTACATTTTGAATCCTGATACTGTTACAGTGAAGCTGTAAATTTATCTTGAGGTAAGCCAGCAGAAAGGCACTATTTTCTAGTTGCTAGCAGCCATTCTGTTCCTTAAAAGAAATTTGGGACAGATGTGTCTGTCTTTTTATTTCAATGAATGCAGGGAGGAAATGTATTTTATTTCTTATTAAATAAATTTGCCTGTTCATCTCAGTATGTGGGACTGTCAAAGTTTATAAATTTGGCAGTATTTTAACATGATCATTCTGTTTTTCTTTAAACCAAGTTATTAAACTGATATATTTTTATAAAAAGCAGAGGCTGACGGAAATTTTTTTTTCATCTTTTGACATTTAGTTGACTGTTTGGGGGTTTTAAGTAACACTATCTTAAATCAGAGTGGCAGAAAGAGAAAAACTCTTCCAAAGACTGCTGAAAACCAACCGAAGGGCAGGGATGCACTGGGTAGTTTGTTGCAACGTGGGTAACGCAGCGTGTGTTTGGTTTTCGCTATTGGTTTTTACGTGCTAATGCATCTTCAGAGTTTAACCAGCTCATGCTTTTCTCTGAGCTTCTCTCACCGGGTTCAGGGTAACTAGAGACAAGCCGTTCTGCCTATATTTTTACAAATCTCTCTCTCACTTCTGCTAAGGTGGCTTTAAATTTACAATCACCGTAAAGACTCTTTACACCACCTTCAGCAGTGGTTAATCTGGTGTAAATGCAAATCAGGTGTAGGCTGGACCCTGCAGTCCTGGCTCGGGAAAGTTCCCCTTTATTTCAAGAAAGGCCCCAGTTCCTATATAAACTGTGGAGTCAGAGCTCATGTGCTGGAGTGGGTGTGCTCAGCCACAAAGTTGCACAATTTCAAGCTGAAACTCTCTCTTGAAGAAAACACTTGAGTTTGAGTTGTACAGTGACAAGCTGCTATGACTGGGTGAGTAGGTATTAAAGCAAATCTTCAGACCAAGAGCTTAAGAAGGGATAGACTTTTTTTTCCTAGTCTTTGCATTACGATGAGAACTGTTTAACTTTCTAACAAATGAAAACAGACATTTCTGTGGGGAAAGGGAAAAAAGTGAGAGCAAAAAAGTTATTAATTTATGGAAAGGAAGATGCGGACATGGAAACGATTAAATCAGTTTGCAGTGAGCAGCAGGTCAACACTTCTGCAAGGGAAAGTAATAGCCGCTTGCTGCTCTGTGCAGCACTGCACGCATCTCCTGAAGAAGAAGGAACAACACAAAATTAAAAAATTAAGCCAGTGCATCAAGATTTGCATTTGTTGCATGGCTTCTCGCAGACAAATCTGTTTAGTTATATCCTCAACTACTTTGTGTGCTTGATTCTCCTCTAGCCTATAATGGTTCAACACATAGGAAAGACCCCTTGTATCAGGGGAATTACTTAATGCCTCCACCTGCATGACTGGGAGTGGAGTCACACTCACAATCTGAACATTCTTTTAAATCACATGTTGCTAAGAGTTTGCCCAAAAGAGGTCTCTCTTCCCATTTCTCAGGGCTAAACAAGTTTGAGCTTAGATAAAATTTTAAAAGGATGGGCAAGTTCAATATTTCATCATTTGCTGTAATCCCAAAACAGGAGAGTGTTTGCAAATGCTAAAATTTTCCATGAGCAAAACCTTTTAAAAATTGTTGAGCCGGTGACCTGGAAATGTTTCTTTGGACATTTCTAATCAAGAGAAGGGGTTTCACATGGAGAGAAAGATGGTCCTCATTGCATCATGGGAGGTGTAGCCTGGGCAAAGAACAAGGTCCCTTAGTTACATCTGGGCACGTGGGGGAAATCTAGTTTGTTCCTTGAAAAGTCAGTCAGGCCAATATAACAATGCTGACTTCTCAGCTAGCCTGCAGTAATAACCCATGGGGCTGAAAGCATTGCTTCCTACTCAAAATCCACCTCTGATTTGTTGTGTGGCTGGATGCGGCTTTGGAACAAGCGCAAATTCTAACAGTGGGAAGAACAGCAAGATAATAGTAGGGACAAGTGCTGTGGCCATGGTAAATCATGGCTACCCATAAAATTCAACGTGTGTTTAAGAGCAAATCTCTGATCATGTTTTAGCCTGGACTGGTGGTCTGTATGCTGCCATTAAATGCCCTCTCCTCTCTTCTGCTATCTTGTGGTAGAGCAACACCTTCCAGGGGCCACTGGACAAAGTTTATCCCAGCACGCGCACTGCTTAAATACTTTTCAATGGTTATCCCCCATATCTATCCTCTGTAAAATGGGAGTAATACCATTTGCCCAGCTTTGTGAAATTCATTGACATCCTATGGCAAAAGATGTTGTGGAAATTGTGCCAACTTTTTCCCCCCCCCTAGTAAATGAGAAATCTGTCTCTCACGCTAGGACTTGCTGTGGGATAGGAAGCAAACCACCAAAACAGAGAGATATATACATCTGCTTCAGCTGGGCGGCTTGTGTCTTCCCATGCCAGTTGAGGTGAACCTGGAGTATCAGGTCTGTAAAACATGAAAAGGAGCAGTAACAAACTTCGTCATGCCACGGACAGTAATGAACGCTAACTGCTCTTCTGAGCAGGAAAGCGGTGAGAAGCATAGGCTAGCCAGGGTCAGATGTGCCGTAACTCTCTGCGGAGTAGAGAGGTCATGCAGGGAGGTGGGACAGTGTGGCTGGGGCGCCCTGTCCGTGATCACTTCATGCCACACGTATCTACAACCGGCATTCCTTCAGTTAACAAAAGCAAATATCATTTCCGGGAAGAAGAGACCCGACTACTACCAATGCACTTCACTTTTAAGTGGCTGGCCGTGCCACGCTGGCAAATTAAATGGAGAAAGAGTGATAATAGTTTAGGAGTGAGAACAACAGTTTTTCTGCCTCTTCTCTGGACATAATGGTGGAACATTGCAGGGTTTTTTTTCACCCTCTTCCCAGCACCTGTCCTTATTTGTTGAACAATTTATAGCTCCATCTGAAGTATTATCCTGCTAACGGTAGGAGGTATTTGCAGTGCAGCACAACATAATCCTCCCCTCAGAGATTAAGACTATTACCTCATTGATGCTCCTAGTCTCTGCCAGCCTTGGCATACCAATGTACAGCGTGAATGCAGGTTTGCAGCATAATAGCTCACTATGCTACCAGCTAAGCCACTGAATGCTTCTACAGTCATTCCTTTTATTAGGAGAATGACATGACAGTAATAATGGATAATGAATTCTGTTAATGAGATGACTTATTTCAAAAGTAAATAAAGCTCAGGTGTCACGTGAATGAAAAATTTGAAGTATCTGCAAATGTGATTTAGTCAAATGTTCCAGGGAAGAAAAAAACCCCACACAAACCCTCCTTTGAGGCAGCTGCAATTGCGTGAGTAAGACTCCAGACGGAAGAAAGGAGAACAGTGAAGTTGTACATGCAGCTTAACTTCGTCCCTGGTGTGGGTGATTGATTGCACAATCACTCATGCTCCAGTATAGACGCATGCGGACACATTGAGGGTATGTAACATCTCGCACAGCGAGGCTGCACTCCCGTTCCCGTGTGCGGCACGGCAGGAGCGGCTCCCAGCGAGGGCTGCCTCGCAGCGCCGGGGCTGCAGCCACCCAGCACAGGGTCCCCGGCAGCTCGGTCTCATCCGGTGATGGCTTTCACTAAATTTATCGCAAGAGGCTCTTAGCTTGGTGGAACCAAAGCCAAGGGAAATGCAAATATCCACTGGTGTTTCTACTAAATTAAATTTACTCCTTTACCAAGTTATAATGTTTTTTCTCTGAATCGCTTCCTATGGAGACACAACTTCCACATCTCTTCATTTAACATAGAAATGTTGGTGGTGTTTTCCTCTCCTCATGTTCTGAAATGACTGAACTGTGTTTTGCTTCATTTTTGCAAACCAATTCACTGTCAGGCACAAACCAGATTTGTAGTTTTGTTTATCATATGTGAAAATGTTACCAACAACCTCAGCATCACACGGAGATACAAACAGACATCGCTAACGAGAAGTAGCTGTGGTGAGGATGCTAATATTGGAGCTGCCAGGCAGCCTTTGTAAAAGTCAAGGCTCCTTTATTGACCATAAAAACATTAAAGCATCAAAGAAAGAGACTACTTGGTGTCTACAGGCATGTTTATTTTTCCTAAGATTTTTTGCCCTGATGTGGATTCTGACTACTGCACATCTTTAATACATTTGTCCTCTCCGTAAGCCTGTGAGACACAGAAGAGCTACTATTTGCATTTTACAAAAGGAAAACTGAAACGCCGAGGGAGAAAACAGGCAGGTCGATCTCTTGCAGACATGACAGCAGAAACCACCTCTGCGGGCTCAGCTGCCCGGAGAGCCGTGACCTGGTCTTGCCTTGGCTTCCTCCTGCAACTTGTTCCAGCACAACGGCATAAAGCACAGGGCTCCGCAAGATGTGGTTTCATGCATCACACATTAACAATGCCAGTGGGCTTGTTTGCCAATCTAATCTAGCATGTTTTGTTGATAGAGGAGAGGCTTTAAAGACAAAGGGATGGATGAAGATTCCAGTGACAGGTCCCATGGTTTTGGCCCTCTTCTTCAATGGTCTTTAAAGAATGACGTGGATTTTCACCACCTGACAGCTTGTCGATGCTCTGTGCCTGAAGGTTGGAGCAAAGCCATTTTTGAGGATCCTAGGAAAACCCAGACTGTGACAGTCCCTGTGGCCAGTAGAGGCAAGACAACCACGGCATCCTAGAGGCTATTGTCCACGACACCGGGTAAGTGTCCCTGCAGCAGCTGACCCACGCCAGCCTCCCACCCAGCCCAGCTGCTCTGCCATCGGTACCCAAAGCAGCTGCTTTGGTCAGGTCTGGGGATGGCTCCATGGGCTTCCTTCCCTGGGGACTGAGGGGCGCTGCGGGCTCTCATCCCACGAGAGGCAGAAGCAGGTTAAAGTCTGATGACTATATGGGAGAGAGGGAAGGTGCAAGAGAGATCTGGATGTGGAGGAAGAGCTGGGTACACCACTTGATACATTTCTCAGCCAAACCCTATGGAGCTGCTAAACTGGAGTAAGAATTTCACCCAAATAAATCACAAAATCTGGGCTATCCTTCAACTGTCAGCACTGCTCCTTTTTAAACCAAGGAGGGAAAGGTCCCAAGAAGATAGCAATGGGGAATTTGCCTCCTGGGGAGGCTCTGTGGGCCCCCTAACCAGGCGGGCACCCAGCACGTTGTGAGACAACTCCATCACGGCGAAGCTCGCAGGCCCTCCTGCCAGCGCCGGCCGCGGGCCGCGGGCTGAGCAGCACCGCCTGCGCCGCACCAGCCTTTCCAGAGCGCTCCGTGTGGATTCAGGCTGCTGAGAAGCTGCCCTGCTGTTTGGTTGTTTAAGCTGCGGCTGCAGAAGAAAAGAAAAGCAAAACCATGGGTTGATTTATATCTCTTGGTTATTGTAAGTCATTCCCAAAAGAAACAAACAAACAACCCCAGACATTTTTAAACTTAACCATTTTAAAAATGGCAAAGTGCTTCTATCATTTTCAGTAATTAAAGCATGAAGAAAAATTAAAAACTCTGCTGGCTCTTTTCATTTGATGATTTCGAGCCTATTTCTTTTCCTCCCGCATACTCCTTGCATATTTCATTCCTCGCAATCCTGTCCCCATTAGTGGTGATGACAAAGCTCCCATTGCTCCCCATGTGTGGGAGAATCACACTGTAAGTATGGATTTAATCACCAACCTTCAAAGTGACTAAAAAGGCAGATAGATGAGATTCCTGGGGAGATTTTCAAAAGTGAAGTTTGACATCCTGGCTCTTTTGAGAACGTTGGTGCTCTTTTCTAAAACATTTTGGAAAGTCTGCCCTTATGGGGCTAATTTCAGGTATCCCGAGGTACAGCTACATAACTCGTTCCAGCGCCGAGCTGGCAGCGCTCCACGCTGGCGTGCTGGGAAGCTTGGGCACCCCTCGCACCGGCACGACGATGCTGCTGCCGAGCTCCGGCACTAGTTTCCAGTTTGCTGACTTCCAGGGCATCGCACAGGACGGGCGGGGAAATTTTACCCTTCTGCTATTTCCCACATACACAGAAAGTGCATGAACAGCCCTCTGGAAATGCTGACTCATGATTTCTGTGGGGGGAAACGACTAAGACCCCGTCAGAGGCCACTACCGCATTAGAAAGAGCAGATCAAAACTCGGAGATTATTCTCGTAAGCATCTCTAATTAAAACCAGTAATGGGGTTAGTTAAAACACATAAAAGCAGGACGTTCAGCACTGAGCCATCTCAGCCTGTGTTTGGTATGCACAGGTGAGTCCCTTTGTCAGCCCGTGGCCGAGACCTTCCAGACCACTGACACTTTGCAAGGCATATTGGTCTGTGCTCATAGCAACAAACTTACCATTACAACTATTACTTTTCCTGATATTGGGCTGGTTTTTAAAACAACGGCAGGTATTTTCGATCTTCTTTTATTTTTATGCATAGGAAGGGAAAGCTGTGAATAACATCCGCACAAAAGAACAGAAAACATCTCCCTTATATTCATCAAAATTTTATTTTTATTTTAATTTACACATTTAGGAAGCTTATCTCTGAATACCAGATGAACCCACCTACTTTAGTTTGCTCATTAACTATAATTTTATATGCATGAAGTGGTATTTTTGAGGCAATATTAGTATCGGCAGTGGGGTTCTGGATCCATATCTTTTCCTAAGGAAGTCAATGGGAAAATGCTCATTTATTTCAGTGACAGTAAGGTTGGACTTTAGTGAATAGTTATCTACCTGTACATGAAAATAGAGCAATGCCTATAAGGAGATGTACAGATACTGGTCTGCTCACACTTTTAGGCAATCTGAAGAAGCACAGTATACTTCCAACCAAAATATAGGAACACCTTACACTATACCAAATAACTTTCCAGAACAAATACAATAAAAATACTAAAGCATGAATGTGTCTACTTATTACACAGAATGGTGTTGCATGAAAAGAATCATTGCATATTGAGAGGTAAATTTTGTTGCACAGACCATATGCAGCCTTAGGGTCTAAAACCCAAGGACTTGTGCTGGTTTCTGTGTTGTCAGGGCTGGAAAACGGAGAGATCCTTATTACGGCTTGGCTGTGCTGGCAGAAGTCCTGACCACTGATGCAAGTTTAGTGGTCAGGCTGTGCTTTTATCAGCATACCTTTTATTCCACTTGGTGGTAGTTTTACTCTGTTGGTCAAAAGTAAACTAGGGCCTTTGTGTATATTAGCAGGGCTAATTGTCAGGGCTAGACTGAAGGAAGTATCAGAAAGTTAATATACAAATACAGAAGGGATTATGTATTTCTTGTACAGATTCCAAGGCACCAGTTCAGCCTGCACCAGCAGAAGATGGGAGCTGCACGCAGACTCCCAGTGCATCAAGCAGGGGCTTCCAGTACAGATTCAGCCAGAGTTCAGTTTGCAGCACTCACACTCCTAATAAGCCCGTGAATTAGAGAGAACTGCAAATTCCTTCGTTATTATGCATTCTCTTCATTTATTAGCTGCTTACACGTGCCATGGTAGTAACTGTATATGAAAAGGAACTGAGCCTGCATTTGTGAAGACAGCTGCATGCGAGCTATTTAAACGCCAGTCCCCTTTCGTTGACAGGGTACTGTTTTTCATAAACAGTTTGGAAGTTGCTTCATATGTGTGTTTTTTTATAACGGCTCAATGTTGATTGTATCAGCAAAGCTATTATGCTGCGCCCCTGCAGTAATTTGTCAAATAGTCATCTCCTGGCACACATTTTTTTTCCTACAAAGGTGCTAATGATTACAAGTATGATTAATAACTGAACTAAACTGTTATTGCCGGGAAGTTCTTAGTACATTCAAGGAATCGTGACCTGTCTGAAAAACAATGTTAAGAACAACAGAAGTTGATCATACTTCATGGAAGGAATGTACGACCTGTAGTCATGTTTCCTTTTACCCTGCCATGCTTTTTTATTAGATCTCTGGATAGTAACCTTACGTGGGTCATTCCTCGGTCAACTGCTCATCTCTACTGTTGTTCCAAGCAAGCTTCCTGAGCCACTACAGGAAGGACCGGATGATTTCTTTAAGGAATAGCACTATTTATAAAATAAATATAAAATCAGATCTCTATTTTGCACAAGCGACAAGTTATGAGAACTCCAGCAGCTGTATATTTGTTGAACACCCGCCTCCTGTGAGTATAAATTGCACCTTACTGAGTAGAAATAAAATACAGTCCACCAGAGACTTTGCTGCAAGGTGTAGCTGCTTGTCTGTGGGCAAGTAATGACTTGCGTTTTCAGCTGCTCCTTAGTAAGAGCCTTAGTAATTGGAATCAGTTATTCAAAACATCTCTAAATGTGATTTAAATGGCAAGGATTTAATAACATAGAAAGAAGTCATTACAGAGGTTCAAGCAGGGGAGAAGGGAATTCCGTTTTTCAGAGCAGAGGGAGAAAAATAAAGCAATTACTTGATGTAAAGGCCAGAAACAGGACTCCTGCTGTCACAGAGAAATCAAATCTGTCAGCAATTAGTGGGATCTTAGGAGGCAAAGAACCCTTCAGTGTTGAACAGTGAATAAGGGGTTAGCAATTATATGAACTGATAAAAGTGTTCTGGTTTTCAAACAGCAGGTTAACAAGGCTTACTTTTTTCATAACTTCATGCAGATGTGATGAGTCACACTTTGTGACATTTTTCAGGAGGACTGTACGGAAAGGTAAGAAAATACTAAAGTACATTGCATTGCTGGTGCCTCTAGGATGCTGCTGACTTACTGCAAAGTCACTCGCAGCACAGTGATGGGACCAGCCCCAACGGCTGTCACTTCTCACCGGGTCCAGGCAATAGCTTACTTAACTCTACAAAGGCTCTGCCTTTAAAAGTGCTGTTTGTCTTCCATATGTGAGCACTTGTGTGACCAAAAAAAAAAAATTGTAATCAGGTCTCATTCTGTTTGACATCAGAAATACTCAGAAATCCCAGCAGAAGGTATTTATACCTGACAAGACTGATTCTTGAATAGAAGAGTTCATACAGGGAAACGGAAACGGATGCGATTATGCCTTTTTAGTCTCGACTCTGGGTAATGCTTTATGCACTGTATAGACGTTAGATGATTAATTTGCACAATAACAAGAATATTTGTAGGAAACTGAAAGATGAGGGGACTTTCTCAGTATGTCAGAGCGGCCGAGCCAGAACTAGAACTTTGGATCGCATACTTTTATTGACTTTAATAGGGAACTTTAAGAAACAAGAAGCAGAAAGAGACTAGGAACTCCATATATACAGCCTGTGCCTTGAAAAACGTATAGGGCAACAGTGAGCTTTGAAGACTTCACCTTCATCCTAGCCTATCCTATTTTGTTCACAGGCACCAAAGCCCTTCAGAGCAGGAAAACAAAGGAGCTCTGGCAGTTTCAAAAGGCTTTCTCTCTCAAAACAGAGGGATGAAGTGTGTCTAGACTGAGATGCAAAATCCTCCTGGAATGTCTAAAGAAATCAGGGCTATTGAGATTAGCAGAGAGGGCCTTTCAGTGGGATCAACGTACACAGAGAGCGTTGCTTTACTCTAAGTGCCGAGTCCATCCACTGAAGCAAAAACCTCATTGGCTCTATGTTGGCTGGTTGGTATATGGTATGTCAGACTCCCGCAGGCAAAGATGGTGGGTTTCCGAGCTCCTCCAGCCTGGAGAAGAAATAAGAGTAGTTTGTGCCTGGTCAGTGAGTCGTACTGGCCATAGAAAAACCATGGTCTGAAGCTCCAAGGTGGAAAGGTGCAGCTGGGCCTGCCACCATCTCGAGTATCGCCTCATTCCTTACACCGCAGAGTAAGGCATCAGCCCACTTTCACATGATTTTTAAAAAACTAATGTAGAGTTATGCTGGCATTGTGTTGGGTATTAGCGTATTGTTGGGTGTTGTGAAGGTAAATCAGAAGAAGTTAGGGAAAACCAACAAAACCAAAACCCCGGTCCAGATAAGATTTCTCTTACCTAAAAATCTGACAAAGGCATCCTTTGCAGGATAGGGAATGGGGGTGATAATAGAAAATACAACATTTCCACCGAGGAGTTGATATTAGCTTCCGAAAGCCATGCAAATCATGTATCAAATCTACATGGGAGGAATGTCTGAAGGAAGCATTAGATCACTCCTGTAGCCTAGGCACCTTGGAAAAGCAACATTTTAAAGCAAATTCAGACATATACCCTGGGAATGACTAAAAATCCCTTGAACTTCATTCATTTCCCAAGTGATTTTTGATTTAAGTTTTTCATTAATATGTATTTTAGGTCCTAGGAAGGTTTGGAAACCACCTAGTACTAAAAAAAGTCAAAAGAAAACAAAAATGTATGCACTGGAGGATGAGCCTGCATCATCATGTGAATGCATATTTATTTTTAAAAATAATTCAAATTCTTTTAAAGAAAATACCATTTCCAGGAGTTTGTGTCCTGTGCACTGTTCTAAAAAAAACCTGTTTTTCAAATTGCATTGCAGGTGAATTTATATGAGCATGACTGTTTGTGTATGGAAAGATGGTGGATGCACAGGGGATATTATTTCCTAAACCTTAGTCCATCACCCTCTTTTTTCTCTCCTGTGCACTAAAAGGATTGCTTGAGCTGAATATCATGCTATGTGTGAAGAACGCCTTTTCTGATCCCTCGTGCTTTCTCTAGGATGAAGGAAAGGTTCCAAGGAGATTCACTTTCAAGTGAATGCATCAAGTTGCTCTGACCTGGGTAAATCCTTTGGATGTCATATCAAAACACTTGAGATGATAGCTTCCCATTTCATCACCTTTTGAACCTCATCCTGAGTTGCTTTCTGATCCACGGGTTTTTGGTTCATGATGCGTGCGTTAACACGCAATTACCGCTGATCTCAATAGGAATTCACGTGTTCCTTATCTTGCCAGATCAGGCCTTGTTTTAGGTATTTCACAATCTGACATTAAGGAAGCACTAAATAGTGAGTGCCTGTTGAAAAGCGGAAGCATAAATCCCACGGAGGTGATTTTTACACTAATTTTTTACTGCAAAAAACCTTGAGATGTGAGGGACGAGTGATTATCAAAGAGAGACGTTAAAAAAAAAAAAAGCAGCAAAATCTTGGCCTGTGTGATGAACCTAGGCGGGGTATAATGATGAGGGTTACACGTTTGACACCTCATGTTTTGCTTCCAGGAACGGGCAGTAAAATGTCTTTTCTAAATCCAAGTGCATGGAAATCGCCCACTTCCAAGAGACGTTCACGCCGTGCTGAGAGCGGCTCTCCGGTGTGCAGGTGGAAGGAGGGCTCTCCACGGGCTGTTGCAATAGGGCAGGAGCTGATGTCCACAGTTTTGGCAGAACTTCCTCAGTTTCTGGTCCACATCTTCTTAGAATTTCTAGGAGGTCTGTCTTATTTTGGGAGTGATGTATCCAAATTTAGCAAGAACAAGTTTCCAATTGCAGTTTGAGTGTTGAGTTTCCCGCTTCTCTCAGAGGAGAGATCCACAGCATTTATTCAAGAAGGAGCTGCCAGAAGTGAGCAATCTTGCTGGCAATCCAGCTGTCTCTGCCTTCTTGTCTGGGGAAAATTAGTAGTTTTTAGGGAAAAGCTTTGATGGAAACCAGCATGACTTCACATTTCTTTGAACTTCTTTATTTGGCTCCAGGACTGAAGGTGGCACAAAGACCATGCTTGTTGCATTGCTTGCTGGCCAGGGACAATTTTCAGATTTTTATGGTGATACAACAGCAGCTGTCATGGCTGCTAAGACGAGTTAACTCCTCTGTAGGGCACATAATGCCCCTTCCATGGATCAGAGAGTGCCTAGGGACCGCCTGGGCCATCATCCCTGGAGCATGTTACCCAAATGCCTTTCCAAAAGCAGCTCCCTGAAAACTCAGTTCACTGATTTTTACAGCACAAGGCAGTGCCCATCTATTGTTTCCCATGAAAATTTGTGTAGGTAGAGGGAGAAGAATATCTATTTGGGGAGATATTCTCTTCCTTTGCTTCTTGAAAGAGAAGCGAAATGGGTGTACTTACACCAAATGATTTTACGCCAGATTCCATGGCTGCAATTTAGGGATGAATCAATTCAGGTCAGTGCCTTGGGAGTTGCTAGCAGAGAAAAGACTGTCACTTGGGAGCTGTCATCGAAGCAGGGCTGTGCGGGGATGGGCTATTTGATAAATAGTTTCCTGTGGGTCGTGCTAGTGCTGAGTGTCTGCAGGGGGTGCCTGGGCTTCCTCCAGGGAACCTGCCCCACATCCTTATGGGGCCATTTTCTCAATCGCTCTCCAGGTTTGAGTGATTAAGATCTTATCTTTGGCAACTTTCATCCTCAAATATCCGCAAACACTTTGCAAAACAGCACATGAGATATCCATAGCTATTTACCACTTGGTAAACTGATTGCATCAGACCGGAGGAGGAAATTTATTTCCTTGTGAAATATGATCTCATAAAAATCCCTCGGACAGCAGGCATTGCAATGAACTGTGCGTGGCACTGCTACCTCCAACGGAGGCTGGAGATTTACCTCAATTATACTGCAGTTTGCCTTTAATAAAAAGGATTTTTCACAGACGAAGGCTTAAGTGTAGGAAACTGGGGGAGCGCCACGATGTCCCCCCCTCCGGCTCGCTGCGCTCTGTGGGGAATTTGGAGGGCGAGTTCCTTATCAGGAACTGGGGGAGAGAAATTCTTTTCAGGTAAGTCAGAAGCAAAGTTGCAAAATAACCTGTGCTGTACAGATAGAGGCCTCTACATTTCCAGAATTACTGTTTGCTTTGTTGCAAACCTTACTCAGATTGCAGATTTGAGGGATGATTTTTTTAAAAAAATTCACCTTCCCCTGCACTTTCTGGAAATGCAATTTGTTAAATTCTACTGTCCTTGCCAGCCCCCGCCCCTTGACTGCATTTAAGTTGCCAACAAAGAGCGTCGTGGTCCTGCTGACCCTAACATATTTGGCCAGTTTGCATCCTAAAGCGCCAGGCAGAAGCAGCGGGCTTTGTGCCTTTCTCAGTGTTATTGTTGGGCGAAATAGTCACTTGAAGGCTGGAGCTGGGAGCAGCGGTGTTCTGCATCCAGCCGGTTTCGGCTCTTGAGATGTGAAAGGCGGCCACTTGGGGTTCATTACACGGCGCGGCGCGGCACTTATACCGCGGCATTGTGCAGTGCGGGAATCCCGGCCGCCTCCTGGCTCTGGTACAAGGCCTGGTTTTCTGCCTGGATGCTCAGGTCTCGCTTTCTTTCCATTGTGTTGCCCGGTGTCCAGAAATAAAGGATACTCGGCACGTAGGGAGGGGAGGGGGAGGAATAAAGGAGTGTAATTTGTAAAGGAAATAGTTCCGCTAGCTAAAGTTTAAATTGACTAAATCCATATTTAGTCAGCCGCTTGACTTTAGGAATTGTATTTATTATCTTACAAAATATTTTAAATAATGCTAGTTCCTTCCTTCCTCAGATTTTTATGTATTTTCATCATTTATTGTTGAAACGACTGCCCGGTTCAGAAAAAAGTTATAACAATTTTCTACGCAGATGTGATCAAAACCAGAAACATATTGCTTTTTAAAAATGAAAGAAAAAGTGGTGTCATAATTAGTTTGAGCCTGCTAGGTTTAAACGGGTTAACTGTTTCTGTGAGTTTTTAAATGAGTGATTAACAATGGTTTTAATCTAAGTCGTTTTAAAGTGATACTGAGAAAGCCCTTGTTCATACAAAAAACAAGACCAAAACAGTTTCAAAAACAATTTCAGGAATTCTTTTTTTTAATGCAGAAGAAAAACAAGGGCATTTTTAATTAATGTTAACTTGTTGAAGAGTGTTAAAACCTACTAAAATTTCAGCAGCCATACTAGAGTCACAACCGTCTTTGCTTCCAAGAGAGCTCCCAGCCAGAAGGCAGCGAGCGCATCGCTCTGCTCAGTGCACGGCTGGTCCAGGAGCCTCCGGGGGAGGTACCCACATACCAGATCAGGGCAGACACACAACCACCTGCAGAGCAAAGGCAGAAAGTCCTTACAGAAGCAACCTTTCTAATACATACCGCTCATTAACAAGTCAAGTATTTTAAATTAATACTTTGCCAGCTCATTTGTTTTCATTCGGGAAGAAATTATTCTATGGCTGTATTTGCGTAAATCACTTTTTTTTGATGGGTTCCTGATGCCACGGGGCTTGTTGCAGTGGAAAAGAATCCCCCTTGGCTCCAGTGATCTCTGGTCAGGTCTCTGGGTTTTTTTAGTTTAAAAACCAGAGCCTATCCATCATAATAAGACTTTGTTCTGAGGCTGAGGGTACACGCTGTGGACACATCAGCGCCGCAACGGAGATAATAGCTAAGCAGGTGGTAATTATTGTGATTAACCGCTGTTGCTTACCTTCAAATTTCAGGCGGTTGCTCTGTTTTAGCACACCCCTTTATTGCAGTGCCTTCCCTGGGCTTTCAGTGGGAGCCCGTCTATCTCTTCTGGGCGTCTTTCTTTGCAGTTTGTAAACTCTTTCTGTGCACCGGATGCTATTACTTGCATATTTATACAGCGCCTAGTATCACCTGGTTGAAGCTCGGCCATTTATCTGCTACATAATACCAGCCACAACAGTTGTAGTCTGGTATTTTCTACGCTGTACCTGCAGATACATTTTTCAGCAGTTCAGTCACTTGTTGCACAGACAGAAAGAAAATTAACCACAAGCACTGATCTTTCTCTCTATTAACCTCAGGGCTTCCAGCTTCGCTCCTCCCTGCTTCTAAATCACCGTTTATTGCTATTTTTACAAGAGAAGATTAATGGACTTAAATGGGCACAGGTAATTCTGCATTATTCGAAGTCTCTTCGAATAGCACCTGCTGTAAATTCTTCAGCGCTCGTTATCTCTGCAACACATCTCGGTCTTTAAACAGTTTGTTCGGTGGAGGAGGGGTGTGAAGGGTCACAGTGCCCTGGGAGCTTTTCAAAAGCAGCTCTTAGGCTTTATGGATGCTGTGCCCTTGGTTGGGAGGGTTTTGCTTTCGCAGGTTCTCAGCCAGACTGGACGCTGTGCATCTCTCCAAGCCGGCGTGTCTCTCGGAGTGAACTTACGTTGCTGCTCCAGGGTTCACGGAGGCTGTGGGAGAAGTGCCTGTACTAATGGTTTTAGACATTAACTTTTCCTTTTGTAATTTCCTCTCGTTCCATACGTTCAGCTCTCAGCTGAGCTTTGTTCCAATAGCCTGGGGGGGATGTGACTTCACCAAGATATAACACACACGCGCACAAAAAGAAAATGCTTGAAAAATCGCAATGACATGGTTGTGTTGGTAGCTTGTGATTTTCTGAAATGAAATGTGCCTAGACAATGAAAATTGAGCCAAGATACTGTATTTTCCAAGCAACCTTTTTAGCCTTCAAAGAGGCTCTTTGGAAAAGCTGCACGCCAGTAAGCTACCTTCCTGATGCAATCATTTTTTGCAGTCCTAAGAGGAAAAAAGCACGATATAATGGCTAACATTGCATTAAGTAGATGGGCTCACATTGCAGCAGGCCAAGATGGGTGGATGGCAAGAAAGAGCAAATGGAAAAGCCAAATGGCAGAAGGTCCAGCAACGCACCATGGCGTGGGGGTGTGCGTGGGTGTGGATGCGGGGAAAGGGCTGCCTCTCCAGCATGGCACACACTGAGGGGTCCAGCCGGGGAACCGTGCCCCACGCAGGCACTAATGCCTCTGTAAATCAGCCGGGTATTCAGGGATGCAAATTAGCTGTGCCAGTGCAGAAAATACAGGACTTCTGTGTCTAACTAGTTGCAGGTGGAAAACCACGGGCAACGTTTCAAGAAGTGGCTTTGAAAGTTGGCCCGTTGCGACCATAAACAAGAAACTAAAGAGCTTTACAGTATGTACTTACAGCTTTTAATTTTCTTTCCCTGTTCACAGATATCCAAGTATCTCGCACACTCGCGGACAAGTATTTTGATTGTTCAGCCCTGGTTTTACATTTAATAGCCTTGCTACCTTCTCCCCACAGCGATCACATTCTGCTCCCACATGTGGAACAGTTTACGTTTCTCTTTTGCATAGAGGTGGAAGGCAGTCGGGCTCAGTTTTCACGGTGAGCAGAATGGGCTCGCAGGCTTTGTCTGAAGCCCGTCAGGAGCCCAGTCTCACTGCCACGTGAGTGTTGCACGACAGGAGAGGCATCGCGAAGAAAGGGCTGGGAACCAGTAGCGCTGCCTGAAAACAAGATTTCTGCCTCTTCTGCAGCTATTCTGTAGCCTGGTGGCACCGAACAGTCATTAACAACCTGTGCAATTCTGGAGCGACTTGTATTTACACATAAGGACAAGGACTCATTATCGTCGTCATCTACATATTGTTGTTTTACATAACAGCTGCAGTAGAGCAAGTGCACTTTGGTCAATAGTTTCATTTATAATAAAGTAATAAATTAGGAATATTTTTCCCTTGACAATAAGTTTTATGCCAAGATTTTCTGTAGCTTAAAGCAAGTTGTCAATTAGGCTACTTAAATTAATTTTTGGCAGCAGTTAATTGGAGCCTAGAGTCTTTTGTCTTTAAACAGCTAATCCTAAACACGAAAATACAATGATTAAATGTTTCTTAAACAATATTATTCACAGAATTTAAAATATAGCATTTAATTAAGATTTGGACTTGTTAATCTTTTTTTAATTTTTTTTTTAGAGATTAATTTAAATTTCTTCAAATAAAATTGCTACCATGACTCTGATTAAACTGGCTTACCGCAGGGCTACGGTCTGAGACCTTCCAACGCTCCTACAGCTCTTATACCCAAAGGCAAATTATTTTGGATTACTTTCTAAAGAGACATATTTTGTCCTTTCAGAGAAGCAGGACATTCCTATTTGTAGCTCTGGAAGTCTAAGAGTTGTGTTCACAGGATAAAAATGCTGTATTATTACACTCAGGTACTGGTAAATACGCTAAACAAATAAAAGACTTCAGTAAGGCTTCCCAGCATGGCCGGCTTCTGGGCAGGAAACCAAGACTACTTAAAAACAGAAATCACAGAGGTTTACTTCAAAAAGGCCAGTAACCAAAAATTCAGTCCAAAGTTATGATTAGACTAATGTGCTTCATATCAATGAAAGTAGAGCAGCTAGAGAGAGATCTCCCAGTCTTGATTTAAAATTTTTCCAACTCTGGAAATCTGCTGTATTCCTGGTTAAATGTACCATAATGTATCATGATTTGCAGAGAAATGAGTCCTGAAAGAGTAATATTCCCGACTGAATCTCTTATTTATATCCACCATCAGTTACGGAAAGGAGAGTGAATTAAGGCACAGTTCTTTGGTACGTTATACAGGAGTTAAGATTAGATAATTAAAAAGCTTCCTACTATGAAATCCTGGAAGCTATTTTGTAATTAATGAATTAATTAAAGAGCAAAAAAGATAATGCATTTTAAATTACAAGTGTATCTAGTCACCTTCTCTCTCATAATTCTGGTCTTCAGTGCCTCCTTCCTTACTGGCAGGGAATATACATCAGGCAGACTTAATATATTTAAGAACTGGAGCAAGAGCCTGTTAGTTTAAGTACCCTGCGCATACCTAATCACAGAAAACCAGCCTCTGATAAAGAACAAGGCCCAGACATGTAGAGAGAGTGTCCCCAGCTTTGGGGCAATGGGAGACCTCACACCGTATTTCCTTTTCTCTGCTAGAGAAGGAGCGTTTGGGGCCCCAGGCACAGAATGCACTGTTTGAACTGACTTTCCACCCAGCTCTCTCATTACCACCATCCATGTGAAGGGAAAGCCCGTTGCTACTGTTTTGTGGTGGGAAAGCCCGTTGCTACAGAACTCATGGACAAGGACAGCAGGTGAAAGCAGCTAGGAGTAATCCAAGCTCAACTACCTGGGTTTGAAATCAAGGAATTGCTATTAGAGAACCATCTTAGTGACTTCTTTTGCAAGACATCTGCAGTACTGCGAGTGCCGTGTATTCAGAAAGTCCCTCCTCATTTATGGGGTTTTCAGACAAAGAAATGTTGGGTTTCTTAATTAATGTCTTCATGTGTTTCAGCCTTTGAGCTTTGCATTCTTGACCACTTCTTTGCGGCCAAGTAGCTCGAAAACTCTTCCCTTCACTTTAAAATAAAAAGAAATTCAAATGCATTTACACGACTCTAGCAACTGGGTCTTCAAGAAAACCATCAAAATTCATGAGTCATCCTAAAACCACAAAGGAAGCTAAGAATGCTGCTCAAGGCCATATGTCTCACAAAGAAAAAGCATTGCTTTTTAACTGGAAGCACTGAGCCTGGTTGTTATTTGAAAATTAATAGGAGAGCTTCTCTGTTGCCGTGGTGTTTTCTTATGTCTCAGTATCATCCAGCACAGCAGCAGTGAATCAGTCTACAAAAAAACCCAAAGGTGGGAATGACCAAAATCAAATGTGAAATGAACGGGACTGTTTTCATTGTCCAAGCTGATTGAAATGCAGAACAGTCTTTTCAGTTATTTAAAAATGATTTCACTTCACTTTTGAAAAACTGATTTTTGGTTTGAGACAAAATGATTTAACTTTTAATGAAAACCCATACATTGGAAAGATGGTCATCAAGTATAGACTCAAAATATAGTATGAAGATCAAATGCTTACTCATGGGCAACTGTTGAAAAAACCTTGAACTATATAAATTAAAACCAGATGCTTTAAATTAAAACACATAAATTACCAATGCTGATATTACTATAAATTTCTGTGATGAAAATACATCACTCAAGACTTTGAGGGAGATTCTAAAGGTTACGTATAGGAGTATTTTGCATTATTAAACAAAGTGTCACCTGAAGAAGTTCCCTGGAAGAATGTAGGAGGTAAAGTATCTCAGGTTATTGTGACATGATTCAACTACTATTACTGTTTTTATTCTGAGTCTATGTTGTACATCTTAGACATTTCTTTGTTTAGTTTCTGGTGTGTATTCGGAGTCTGAACATAGAGCCCCATGTAGCTCATTCTGTTTCCAGCTGGACATATTAGGAGGCATGGTGGTGTTAGTTGACGGTTGGACTTGATGATCTTAGAGGTCTTTTCCAACCTTAATGATTCTATGATTCTATATACTTTCTCCCTATCCCCTATACAGAGAACACAGCTGGAATCAGTAACATCTCTGCAAATGAACTGAACTTTTAAGTTCAACCATTGTATCATGCTTCAGGCTGCTTAGTGGCTTTCAAATCCTAGTGTAATTTGGTATTATGTCCACTAAATAACGGTCAAATCTTTTATATATGTATGGAAGGCTTCCATGTCCTCAGGACAGCGCACTAGTTAAAAATATCATTTATCTGGAGTAAACAGTACAAACAAAAGCTATATTTATAGCTCATTATTTTAGAAGGGTGACATTAACATCCAGCTGGAGTATTAGAATTTTGTGTTAAGCAGTTTTGGTTTTGAACAGTTTGAAACAGCGCAACAGTGTTGAAAACCATATATCAATATAATAAACAGATGTTATAAATACATAAAATATGTGTATACATGTATAGCTGAACTATGTGAGTGCACAAATATATATATATTCTCACACATACATGCATGTGAATATAGACATTTTCTTAACTACACACATATGAAGTACATTTTATTAAGAGAATCCAAATTTTCATATATTTATTCTAGCTGTTTATATGAAAGCTTCTTTGGTTTCTTTTAAAACCATTTTCAGACTTTTCTATTATGACCACCAAATATTTATATTTAATATTCTATATCTAGTAAAGTGTTTCTCATCTAGGACTTTACTAGATACAGATGAAGCATTGCTTAAAGAGAAGAAAAATCAACTCATAAAAAATGCACCTTGTAAATACCATAAAGTATTTGTTCATGAGTTTCTTTGAATTCTGTTTGTATTATTAACGATGACACAATCAGCGGGAATGCCGTCTCAACAACTGGCATAACCAAAGGTTGGAAGAGGGAAAAGTGACAGAGATTCCCTGATATCTTTCCATGCTGCAATATTTGAAGAATATTTGAGGTACTCACAGTCCTTGATTTATAAACTGACTGCACAATCTTTTTCTGATTCCCCCGTGTCCGTCCCCCCCCCCAATTTCTATTTCTGTATGAAGGAAGATATTTTTTACTGTAAATTGACATTAGCTTTTGATGACTGAACTGCCTGAAGATAATTTGTTGGTTTTGGACATCCAGCTACCATTAATTTATCATGGGGTTGGGCATCAAACCCTTCAGGTACCTTTGGAAGTATTGAAAAATAGTGTTACAGAAACAGGAATTTATACTCAGGGGTTTTTTTGTTAATTTAAAACATTACTTGTAAACAGCAAAATTAGTTTATTCAGCAGTGAAAATAATTCATTCACTGTCTGCCTCAGTCAGTTATGCTGTCTGTCTCTAAAGGCAGAACTAAAGTGACCTAGCTTGGTTGGCAAAGCCCAGATGATTGCCCGTGATGCTTTTCTTTATATATAAAGGGGAGCTTAAAAAATAGTTTCCTATGCCAGGAAGCTCTACCAGATTATCTTCAATAACCCAATGATAGGATTTCACCAACCTGCCATATACTATGCCCCATGACTTCTTCTGTAATTAAATCATAGCTTCCAGAAAACAACCAAGCTCAAGAGCCCCCAATTTTCCTGATAGTTTTTGCCCATGGATAATCACAAGCACTGTTAAAAACATACATCTTACTTGTAAGTGAAGTTCACCCAGCTGTTACATCTTTCTTGTTTTTCAAAACGTGTAGAAAAATGCTCAAGCTACAAAATTTTGAGCATTGCTCCCACCCTGCCTGCACTTCACCTCCTGGTGACCACCATCCTCCGCCATTTCAGTAGAACAACCTTTCAAAAATAAGACCATGTATTTTCCTAATCCATGTTTTGTCATTCTTCCTTTCAAGCTTATGCAGCAATTTGAAGCTGTGCTAACCTTCCTATGACCTTGAAAAGGTAAGGGAAAACCCTATGTTAACAATTCTTCTCTCTCCTTATTTGGGTAAACTAGAAGCCATGAGAGCCTTTTATTGACTTTCACTATAGTTTTCACCCTTGGCAGTACAACTGAACCTGCCCTGACCTCTTTTGACCAAGCGCCTTTGTGCAACAAACGGTTCAAAGCATCTTGCAGCCAGATGTGAGCCCCCACACCCTGAGTGTATATGCTTGACTGTACAGATCTCCTGCTACCTCCCCTGACTGCTTGTACCGCCAGCAATAGCCTTCATCTTGCTGCCAGCTGGCCTGATTCTGAGATAAGACCCACTGGCCGGGTTAAGAAAATGACACCTGATCATGGGGCTGGTCTTGTTCCCATGAGCTGCACCCTCTCTGAAGGCTCAGTTGTGTCTTGAAAAACCACTCCATGCTGAAGGAAGCAAAAGCAGCACCTTCCACAGGCCATGGGAGGAACGCACGCAGTCCCTCTCTCCTCCCCTTCTAGCAGGGCTTGCTCTGCACATTCCTCAAAGGAGCAGAAGACTGCGTTTGTGACCACCCCAGCTACAAAGGGGAGCACTGAGGATGGGAAGAGACTCCTGAAAGCATGGACCTGTGTAATGCAATCTGTCCATCTGTTTATCAATGAATAAAATAATTTTCTGCTTTCTACATGGACAGTCATCCCTCAGCCTGCCTGGCAACAGCTCGCAAAGATCTCACCCATCATCCCATATCTCTCTCTCTCAAAGACCATCCATACAAACTCCTAGTATCTTGTGATTTATGTAGCACCAATATGCCTAGAGCTTGGCTACTTGGTTAGGCAGCTAATTTTGATCTCATGGCTGTCAGGACGCAGACAAACCCAGATGAATAGAGTCAAACAGAAAGTAACAACAGTCCCTCAGACTTAACACTGGCACAGAGTTTACACTGACTTCTGTAGGCTTTGGATTAGATATTCTAGTCTTCAGGATTGTTACCAGCTCTTATCATACCTGAAGTACTTTGAATCACACTCTTCTTGTTGAGTTCATTGTATTAATTTGACCTAGATATCTATGAGCAAGTATGGTTGCTTTTCTCTCCTGTTCACCAGCCATTTCGACCACTTTCCAGTCTTTTGCACTCTTATGTTCGTAGTCACATTCTGAGCTCTAACAAAGTACTGCTTTCATTCCTATTTTGACCCTATTTCAATCTTATTTTGACTCATTTCTCAATACACTTAGACATCCCTGTGTCTGTCAGCAACAAATATTTGTTTATCAGCTTTTTCCCTGACTCACACAGTGTTGAAAACCTCAGCACTACTCATTGCAAACAGCACTTCTGACTTCTTATTTACTCTAGGGCTCTCCTTATACTTAGCTGCCATCTCTGTCTCCCTGCTCCACTTGACTATATCCAACATCTGGAAAGCAGATCTATCCCTGAAGTCAATCTGACTCACATTATCTGGAAATAGCCTGGTTCCATTATAACAAGACCTTCACTGCCCCATTGCCTTCATGGCTGAAAGACATCTCAGCCAATGGGGGCATGGATTAATGTCCTGAAGGGAAAATGTGCAAACCTTCTAACGAGATTTTTCTTCTCTGTATGAAAGAACCATCAGCAGCTGAAGCTTCCTTGTAATTCTTCAATTCGGCGTTCAAAATTAATTTCTATTCCCTCCAAAAATGAGAGTCATGCAATAATGAACCCACTCTAAAAATACTTGTGTAGTAACAAATCCGGTAAAAGAAAAAGGGTTGCGACCAGGTTTGATCTACAACCCAGCCAGACTCCTGCCAGTAAATACTGACATATTCTCACCTGGCAAAAATAAAAGTGGGTATTTTTAAGTTTAAATATTCACATACCTATGAGATTTTCAGCCAGCTCTACAGGATGTAATATTGCTGATAGTCCTTGAAAAAAAACCAACCAAAATATGAAACCTTCTTTCTCACCCCTTCGACCCCCGTCAACACTGTTCATTTGGATCAGGTGTTTTTGAAGTTTGCACATGGCAGTCTCATTTGCATTTAATGTCCTTCAGATTACTTCCTTTTTGTTGTGCTAAACACCTCTCTCAGTTGAGTCTAATTTGATGAGGTCATGCTGTGACTCCTGACCCTTTGGGCTCTAAATGAAACCATCTGACAAAAAAAGTAAGTAGAGTGAGTCTTTTGCCTGTTCGTGGACATTTGATATTTGCAGATGTGCAGCAAGTTTTACAGACAACTCTTTTGCCAGGCTGACGCTTGATTGGAGAGGTGGAAATAAGTGAATTCCTAGAGAGAATAAAATATTCCAAAAATAAATAGGTCATGGTAATCCAGTCTCCACAACTCCACTAGCTAGAATAAAAATAAATCAGAAGTAAATATGGTCCATTATCTAAGTCAAGGGAATCCTAAATTCCAGGAAAGCTTTTCTACCCCCAAAATGACTTAATATCTTGGTGTTTTCTTCAAATATTTGTGAATGAAAACACCGGCATGGCTTGGCACGAAGACCCTGGGATTGTCTGGTGGCTCAGAGGTAGCCCATCGCGCACACGGGAACCCTCCACCTGCTTTGGGCCGATGTGTCCACTCTGCCGCAGCATTTATTGAAAGGCTGAAGAGGTGCACGTTTATTTCCAGTTGTCTACACTCTGTGTTATAGAGGAGGTCAGCCTGGTTGATCTTGCAGTCCTCATCTGGCCTTAAAACTCTGGATCTGTTACTATGACTTTGAAATGCTCTCAAGCACTGATCACTTCATTCCAGGCTAATTTTATGTAGAGAGAGTTACTGGAACATTAACACATGTGGTCAAATAAAGAGCCAAAATGCTATTCCAGACTTTTCTGGCCCCAAAATAGATCTGAGTTTTACTAGAATACTACAATATAAAACTGGAAAAGGAAATAAGCAAGCTCAGAAATTTCTTCAGAATATTTTTTCAATGTTCCTCTGCTCATCACTCATTACTTTGAGAGGCTGGAAGCCGGACCATGCTTAAATAATATTTGGGTTTTAGCCAAAATACACTGAAACTGTCAGAAAGACCTCATCAGTGAACATTAGATGAGGCCATATATCTCTTTTTATTTGTAACTCTTCCTGTGCCAACCCTCCCCACTTCCACATACAGACGTAATTTTCCCTATGAACTCTATGGCTAATTGTACAGCTGCCTGCGGTATGCATGCCCTCCAAGACTATTTCAGAATTATCTGACTGTAGTAAATCATCTTGAGATATACTCTAATTAAGTAGGAATATGCAAAGCATCAGACAGATTATCTTTGAAATGCATCAAAGTACATTATATTATAAAAAAATTAGGAAAATCTGTAGGTCATACACTCACTAAACTCCTCTACCTTATATGAAAATGAGTCATTTTCCATCATACCCTGGGGGTGAGGAGGCTGTCAGATGAAGAAATAAAAGACACTGCTAGTTAAGAAGAGCAGACCATGCCAAATCACTAATTAAAATTTAGATTTTTTTGTGTGTAGAGAGCAGGTGCATATGCTAAAAGCTATTCCAGAACTGGACTAACTTTTACCTCACTTTTTTTTTTTAAATGCTATTTTACAGACCTGAGTAAGGGCCTCAAAGACTGAATGTATTATTGAACCAAAGTTTTACATGTACACACATCAAAATGGAGCATTCAGCATTGCATCGTCATTTTCAAAGAGTGTATTTTCAAGTAATCTGGCAGCTTCTAAAAGAACAGGTTAAATCAATTTAAAAATTATTTTTAAAATTATATCATTGATCAAATTATGTTTGTAATATTCAGGACTGAGATACAGATATATAAATATATTTAGTTACACCTTAACCAGCCTTGATTCTTGCAGTTTCAAGACTCCATGTCTTTTCAGTTGTCCACTAAATTAACTGTGCGCCTAATAAGGAGTCAGAAGGAATTTATTATCATTGCTGTGTTCATGGAGATAGTTCTATGAAACTTTACCTACCTGAATCTGAGCTATGTTTTTCATTTATATATTAATTGATTAGACCAGTAGTCAAAATGGTTCTTTAGAAGTAAAGCTGTTGTGAATAAAAAGGAGCAGTGGTAGGAATTACAGCCAAGCAGCCAGAGCAGTCCTAGCAATTACAATCTCATCAGCACTTACAGAAATGTGAACTATCTTGACACATCCATTTCTATTCATGTATCCCCAAATCCTCAGAATTATTTGGAAGAGCTTCACTCCCACTGCCTTCAACAGGAATCACAGGACAAATGACAGGAGGAACTGTACCACGCTCTGTGTGAGAGATGCTGAAAACCCCAAACTCCACAGGAATACAAGAGAATCCGAAGGACTCACCAGCTACAACATCTATCCCTTGGGTGTCCACAACTGCATGGCCAAAACTGAGGAACTGAGGTTTGAGTAGCAGCTCAGTCCTGGGCACGTCTTGGAAAGGGGAGATTCAAATAGTGAGAAAATTGAAGACATACATATGTACAGGGGACAACATTTTAATGTGAACATTTCAACTTAGAAATGTAGGAATCTAAACTTGCATCTGAGCGTATTCTGGAATTACATGTAAAATGCATATTCATCAGGATTATAGCAAATTTGGGCCTAAAAAAAGAGTGGGATTTTCCTTGTGTTTTGTACACTGCAAGAGAGGTGGGCCAGAAACACATGCATGCCTGCTAGCAAGTGAAAGCCTGATGATACCTAAACCATTGGGGGCTTTTTCCAAAAATGATTTATCCTTACATTACTTGGAGATTACTCATGTAATCCTGTTTGTAAAGCTGAAAGAAACTGTAACGTGCTTCCTGCAAATATTCTTCTGAATCCTTAAATGAATCTTTTTTACTACGTTCATATGCCTTTGGTGCTTACTTTTCCAAGGAATTCCTGCAAATGCATTGACAGGGTGTGAAAGAACACTTTTTCAGCAAACATGCTGGAATACTATTCTTTGTCTGAGTTTTTATAATTATTATTCATATTACAGAAGTCTTCAGAGATGCCAATCAGGCTATGAGCCCTATCATGGCAGATCAAATTATAATGACAAGAACTATACCAGAAACCTGATCCTGTGTATAACACTCTCAATTACATGCATGGCTCTTCCCCATGGAGGCAGAAATCAGCTGCTTCTGTAACACTCCCAGTTCTGGGTTGAAAGAGATATAAGACAACAAAGGCTATAAGTGAAAGAACAATATGAACATTAATAATCCTTTAGCTTTTAAAGTTTAAATCATGAATTTAACTCTGAAGCAATGTCAGCTAAAATGGTCTCAATGGGTCTTGTGAGTATCCCCTTGATTTGAAATATTCAGGTTTTCACAGCGACAGTGGATATGAGAAACTCTGTTGCCAGCGTATTATGCCACCATGCAAAAAAAAAAACCACCACAGGGAGCGGAGAGCCAAGGAGTTTAATAAAACCTGTACAAATCAAGGCATGCGTTAGGTGGACAAGACCTGGCATCATTTTGTTAAAGTCAGGCTCTACTCAGTTAATAAACAGGGGGAAACTCTAACACAGAACGCCACAAAGGCACTCCTTGCTGTACCTCCTGTCCTGGAAGGGGGCTGCCTGGCAAAGCAAATAAAATTTTGACACATGACATGTATTTTCCTCATAAAAAAATTTCAAATAAAGATAAAATTTCAAACAGCAAAGTTGAAGTCCTGAGCAGAATAAATTTGGACGCCATATCCATTTCAAAAATCCACCTCAAAATTCAATATAGTAGGCAGCTAGGAACAATAAAATAAGACCATATGGGCTTGGATCAACCTAGTAAAAGTATGCTATGCTGAAGGGCTGAGGCCAGTTATTCAGCTATTATCTGCCTTTAGTGACCTTGAGACGTGATCATTTGATTGCACCAAAGTCAAATTTTCCAGGCTCACTCCTTCACGTCTGTGAAGTTGTAATCTTTGCGTATCCCAACATATACTAATTTCCCCCAGGGTATCAACTCACAAACACTGCTGGTGCACTGTCCCACAATGGCAGACATGGTGACAAACAAATTCTGACACTGAAACTCCAGCACAAGCGAGGCAGAGGGTATGCTGAGGAAGGGTGAAGCTTTACCGGTTCATATTGCAAGTCTGGTTTAAGCTGCTCATTTTTATCAGCTTAGCTGAACTTTTTATTGACTTCTGACAGCATTTTAGAAGTGATTTCACTTCTCGGGGGATTATTGGAAATATGTTCTTTGTCTGAAGCCCGCTTAGAAAGCCACCCTCCTCTCCAAGAAATTACTGACTTGGAATCACGTCTTGTTTAGGTCACAACTAAAAAACACCAACAGCCCAGCCTGCGTCCCTACGGACTGTGCGTCAGGATTACCGATGACCTGGAAAACAACTCTCGTTTGGAAAAAAACAAGCCTAAAGACCCCATTCAACTTGTGTAGAGCGACTGTCACACCTGGCAGAGCAGGAACCCCTCACCGCAACTCTGCCTCAGGGTGACAGCAGGGACAACTGCCCCCGCCCCACTCTCGCTGCACCTTTCCTCACCCTGTCCCCAGGGATGTGCCGGAGAATGGGGATGAGCTCTGCCCTCCCTGCGGGCACCGGTCCTGGGCTGTGATGCCGTGGACAGCTCTGGGGGCCCATGGAGATGGGCGAAGAAGGCTCCACCGCATCGCACCCCGCCACGTCTGCGTTGGCCCAGCGGTGTGGTGGGTGGGCAGAGAGGTTGTCCTGTCCCACGGCTCTCCGCGGAGGCCCCACAGCTCCACCTGAGGGCTGCAGAGGGACCTCGTGTTCAGAATTCATCTTCCGTGTTGGTCTGAAACAGCCCTATTTTGTCAACCCTCAGGACATGCTGCAATGCACATTTGTTTTCCCAAACTGAGAAAAACTGGGAGAACTCTGGCAGGAGATCACAAAGACTGGAAATTTCTTTTCATCTGCTAGGTTATGATTTATGTTAATGATTGGGCAAAGGAAGGAGGGGGACTTGAGAGCAGGCTGTCTGTATGGCAAGGAAATCTCTCCAGACAGTGGGAAGGAGCACTCAGCACAAGGCGCAGGCGCCACTGCCTGCCTTGAAAATAAATAAGCCACGAGAAAAGGCAGGTGGGTGCATGGCAGATCCATTGGACAAAATCCTCTCTCTGCGGAGAGTGCAGGAGAAGCAATCGTTGCTCTTCCTTGTAAATTGTATCCGGAGATGTGCCGGAGTCTGCAGAGGGAAATCCAGTCCCTGCAGAGATCCCCTGTGCAAAATATATTTCTTCGAGTTTTGCTCAGGAGAACAGGATTTGGCTGCAAGACACAGGCAAAAGTAAAAGTTCAAATGCAGTGACAATTACGTATGACAGGAAAACTCTTCTTTTCCTCTGCCTCAGAGTGAATTTCTTTCTGAAAATACTACTTCTTTCATTGTACACGGAGCTCGAATGCTTTAGCACTGTAAATTTCGAGATTGAGACACAAGTAAGAAAATGATACCCATGCAACTTCAGCTGCAGCTTCTTTTCTAATTCATTCACATCTAGGAGATGGTGGAGGGAGACAGGAGGTGAGGGAGAAGAAGGGCAAGAGAAAGACCCAAACATTGAAACACTTAAGTCTAGATCTTCCAGGGATCAATAATATCATTCCCAGCTTAGCAGCCTATAATTAGCATTTCAGCTATGCATTCTAGCACAGATTCAGCAGTAAGGTGAAGGGGATTTTTACCCTCTCTAATATTGGTGGGTATCCTTCAGGGCTCACCAGTCTGCCTGCATAGGGTGAGCCTGCGTCTGTGCTCAAGCCCTGGCTTAGTGGCTCTGTGCTGCACAGAGATGCAAACACAGACTTGGGCTGAGCTTCAGCTGACCTCTGCTTCCACAGGAAAGACTGTGCTGTGGGGCACACCTGGGTTTTGCTGGTGTGACTGGAGGGGTATGGGGGGAGGACAGCCAAGACAACAGCCAATATCCAGAGTCGGGGTCTTTCTAAGCACTCTGTAGAAACTCGGGATGAGATTCCATGGACAACAACGTCACACAAATCCCAGTGACAAGAGACTGTTATTGAGGAACCACCTTTGAACACCTTGAGCCAAGGGAAAACACTGCTTACCAGTATTGGTGCACTGCATGCAAGTTAGATCTGGGCCACTCTTACCTTCAACTTCAGTTTGTCTGCTCGCAAAGCTCTCCGGTTCGGTACTTCGCCATGCAAACCAAGCCTCTATGTCACATGTGCAGAGGATTTGTCTCTGCTTGGGCTGACAGTGCCATTCAGTTCAGGTTCCCTGTTCATCATCCTCAAACTTTGCATGAAGACCTGCTTCACTGGGATCTATCAAGCACGGATAGAAGACCAAGGACATCATCACCACTCCTACCCCTCCATGTCCCCATGAGGTGCCTGAGGGGCATCTCAGTTTCTACATGGCCGTGCACACTGTGTGCCTGCCAGCCCCTTTTCACCAGCTCCAGCTCTGTATCAGGGTGGGATGTCACTGAGGGGTGCCTGGAAGACATACAACCTACAAAGCGTGTAGAATCTCTGTAGGGACTGAATAGTTGCTCAAAATCGACCTGTTAATGGCCGATGCTACCCACCACAGCCCCACCTCAGCAAAAGATATTACAGCAGAGGTGACCTTCCACTTAGAAAACCCTAAGGCTTTACTTTAGTATGAAGGTCCCTTTATAAAGCTACTGTGAAAGCACCAGAAACAAAACTTACATCCAAGAATCTTAAGGACTTTCTGCACATTAATTAACCCCACAGCACCCGGTGCGAGACAGGGAAGTGTAGTTAAACCAATTAAGTCACAGATGAAGGGGAGGAACTGGGGGTTAAGTGCCTTGCAGATGGAGGGACTGGAACCTAGGCTTTCTGGCTCACAGTCTTGGTTCGACTTCCCGGGAGTACTGGAAGTGAAACTTTCCCTGTAGAGCTGTCGCTCTATGAAATCAGCTTGGCAGTGTGTGACAGACATAATCCTTTTCCCATATGTTTTATTTTCTATAAATAGAAAGACATCTCATTAGCATTCTGTAACTTCGTGAGATAAGGAGAATGAACAAACAGACAAACAAATATCTGAACTATTTCCAGAGAATTGCCTGAAATTCCAGGCAGCCCAGGAGGACAGCATTGGATTCAGCCGCCTTCTTTCCAATTTGACATCACCTGCAGTGCCAGTGACTGAGAAAATATTTCTCCAAATGGCAAGGGGTGGTTGAGCCCCTTACAACACACTGCCCCGCTGGGGGTGAAACAGGCCACGTACCACAAAGCAGTATTTCGGTTGGGTCGTATCACAGAAGCTGTGTAATCCCAATCCTAATCTTTGGCAAACCACAGCCACAAAACAGACAGATGAAATACTTTTCATGTTTGGGATGTTCACACCTCACATCATAAAAGCTGTAACCCTCCCGGTATTCCTGTGAAACCATGATGGCTTTTTTAACATTGTTATGGTAGCATTACAGGAGATTTCTATGACCGATGTTTCTGAAGATACAATACTGTTGGGATTGTTCTGAACAGTTTATCACGGTATAGCCTTGCAAAATAGAAAATAATATGGTCTCTCCTTGACATTAAACATGTAATATGCAAGCGCTCTATTATTTTAGTCCCAATTAAAATAATCTTTCATATGATTAGACTAGGCAAAAAAAAAAAAAAAAAGACTATTTTGTATTTGATAATTGGCTGAAAGTTTCTTAAACAGAATAAAATATGCAAGAACTGCCACACTAAATTGGATGTAGAATCATATTCTCCAACACTTTGCTCAACAGTAGCTAGTAACAAACACCATAAAGGAACATGAGCAAAAACCTGCATAATAAATAGGAAGGACTAGAAAGCAACAGTTTTGTTTCATCCAGAAATTTGAATTTTCAAAACCATATTTTTTTCCAGTGCAGAATTAAAATAAAACTTATGAAAAAAATCAAGAAAAAACAAAAGGAGACAAAATTTTCCTCGTGAAACAGGCACCTTAGGTGGGAGACACTACCTGGGGTGGATGAATTAGGCACTTCACTATTGTGGATGGACATCAGTCAGTATCTTCCCTTCTTCAGCAGAAAAATCTTCCCTAAAATGTTTGCAAAAATACTTCAGATGTGACAAAATTACATTTATTCCCCCCCCAATTTTTTTAACGAGTTTTGAACAATTATAGAACACTTTAAGTCTAATTCCTTCCTCATCTGATTAACATCTCAATTTGTTGCTTTTCAATATCATTGAACACCTCTTTTTTAATATTATATGACTTGGTAAGAGGACGACTGAATCTGCCTTCCCCATAGAAAATACTGATTTTAGATCACCTGCTTTTTACGTCTTCTCTCTCTAAAGTAAACTATCTATCTCATTCTGCATCACACCAAAAGCTCACCGCGACGCTAACAATGGAGGTTTCCAGTCCCTAACCCACTCCCACACCTGCCGCAGCACCTGCCCTCCGGTCTGCCCCAGGGATGGGTTAGCCCGTCAACCAGCAAGGACCATGTCTTTGAAAGACACTTCAGGGTGCACACACGCACTGACATGGTTGCTTCCCGTAGGAATTTCTAGGCATTTAAGGGATTCGCAAGAGTACAAGGTCCCACAAAAAAACCTTATTTCCATTCTAATGCATCAATGACTCATTCCATCGGTGATTAAAAATAACAGGCTGGGGACAGGGGATAAATATACCCCGGCTCTTTTTTAAATAAGAACCCTACCAAAATCACAGGGAAAGAAAAAATTTCTAGCACGCTGTCATACCAAAATTATATGAATGCCTAACTCCAGGAGGATAATTACAGTATAACACAACTTGAAATGTTTTTCATGTGTCTGTCAGGATCTTTTTCCCATAGTGATTTTTTTGCCACAGGCCAAGAAACGGCTTTAAAAAACAAGCACTTTTTCTTCAAAGAGGATATCCATGATTACCGTATGATCTCAGGAACAACTGTAGAAGCTCTGGATAAGATTTATCTTTGTCACTTGCCACAAGCATCAGCGCTGGGTTTTGAAACCACCCCAGCCCTCGCCTGGACCCCCAGCACTCGCCGCCTGTGCCAAACCCAGCTCCAGGCGTAGCTTTTCAGACGGGCGCTGATGCCAGGGTGGGCTTTTGGGCTGCAGCATCCCCAGTCTGGTCCGCAGGCCCCCAGGGCTCAGCCCCTGCTGGGACATCAGGTCCCAGCCGCTCAGGTCTGAGGAGCCTATTTTATACCACACAATGTGGCACCTATCTATATACGTTTTGCTTCCCTCTGTCTAAAGCTGTGGTTAATTTGAACAGTGAATCACAGCATCTTAGAAGATAGAAAAAGGTAGGAAAGCACGTAGGAGGGTAGGAAGGTACAAAACCAAAGCACACACAAACATCTTAAAATATCACAATATTCTCCACAGGAGCCAACACACAAACTGTGCTTAGAGTACCAACAAAGTATGTTCCAGAAATGGTAAGATAATTAAGTATAAAAAGTGTCTCTTGGAAACAGCTAAGTCTTGAAATTAAGCCATTCAATATCTCTATAGAGATGCACAATTATGATTTTTATTGTTTCCACAATGGAAGACTCCACAATCAACAAATCTCTCAAAAATTTAGCTCTTGCACAGAAACTTTTTCATTAAATGAATTTTCTGAGGGACAACCTTTACTTTGGCTAGTAAATAAATCAGAGTTAATCAATTTTTAAAAATTATTTTAAAAAATAAATAAACCATGAAACTTTCACCGTTTATTCTTAACCAACTGTACAGCTGGTGGAACACCTTCAATCATATTTCAAATTTTTTCTTGCAACGTTTTTGGAGAAAATCAGTTTTTGCCCTTCATTTAATGTTGTTGTTCCCTCTCCTTTGTTTTATTGAGCTCAATCCATCAGCAGCCTTTGAGAGTACATCATAACCAAGGGAGGGTTGTTTGTACGAAATTACAAACTCCGGTTCATATTATATGTTTGACTCATGTCTCAGCTTGCCCAAGATAAGCCTATTAAATAGCATTCCAGACAGCAGCTCTGCCCAAGGGAGACACTTGTCACTCCCTTGGAGGACTACCACTGGGAGACCATCAGGTCTGTAACCCTATGCCACCTTGAACTGCTGAGCTGTCTCCGAAGGAAAATGGTCTCCGAGTACAAGATACGCAAAATGCTGAGCAAGTGAGCAAGATTTGAGGTTGCTACTGGACCATGGGACAAGGAGACAGCATGAGTTACCAACAAGGGACTTTACTCCATATGCCCTTTCCAGAGTGTGGTATACTCAGACTAATTTTGGATATTCAGATCAGGGCAGGGTCTGCTCACATTAGGAGACCATGTCTATCAGGACATTTCCATGATCTCTAATACAATCAATACCATGTCTAATACTTGAACAACTTCAAGGAATCTTGTAGTTAAGAGTCATGTTCTAAGCTTGTTGTTTAAAAAAAATCACATGCTAGATTTATTGTTTTCCTGTAACTTCATCCCAGAATAAAGCAGAAGACCAGACCATGCACAGCCCCTGTGGAGCCTTGGGAAAGCACATGTAAACGACCGGTGGGAGTTTGGGTGATCTTAGAGGTCATGGCTTGGGAGGACCCAAGCGTGCCTGTCAGACCTGAACCCAGAAATGGCAACTAAATTGTAGCCAGACACAGAGGAGTCAGTAGGACCACCTGTTGGATCAAATTGTGTATTTAAATGGTGACTAAACACTCTTACGACAAGAACAGCCCAGGGGTGAATGCCCAGCATGGCCGGGCCCTGTGCAAACGCATGCCACAGCAGTCCCTGCCCTGAAGAACATGCAGTGGAAGAGGCATCGCCTCTGCAGCATGCAGGGCTCGGGCAAAATGCAGGACTTCAAAGGGAGATTTGACTTTGATAGAGAGTGAGTAGGGGCTGCAGAAGAGGGACCTGTGCTATAGAACAACCAAGCATGTGCTTCACATTTTAGAAATTATATGCCGAAAAAGACTTTACACATGAAAAAAGAAAGGAAGAAAAAAAAAAGCAGCATACAAAGGTCCTGGGCATCAAGACTCTTCTTAACGTAGTGTTTCTGAGCCCCATACACGCTATGACATTGTAGCCTGAAAACTGCACTGCTTGCATTTAAATAAAAAATATTCTTTTTATCCCATTTGGACTTATTTAGCAACACCTCTCCTGAGATGTGAAAGAATGCAGATAAAACATCCAATATGATCCTTACCAAATACAAATTACATTAATTTGTCCTTTGGAGAATAACCTTTAACCATTACAAAATACACTCTACNCCCCCCCTTCACTCTTTTCTTGGACTTCTGAAGCAGATTTTTCTTGAAGAGATCACACAGGTTTGTACAGTTATAGCTTGCTTTCATATATTTCAGAAAGAAAATCATAAATATGACCTCAGATGTTAATAAATCAATTATGGAACCCTGTTTTACACATATGCTCAAAACATGACCTCTTCCAAGTTCTCTTAGAGCAGAAAGTTGGAGTTTAAATTTAAGGCAGTTTAGCTTTAAAGATATTGGGAATAACATTATCTGGTAAATATTAAGTACAGCAGTTTTTCTGTTAAGTTTTATCTTGCCTTCAGTGGTTTATTAAAGCTTGCTCAACAACACCATTTTAGTTACACGTGAATAAGCCTTAACCTTACTTTTCTTCAATAACAAAAAATGGTGTTTAGAAGCTATAATTTACCTAACCACTTTTGAGTTATGAAGGAGTAAAGCAGAAGCAGGCCGAGTTTTATATATGCTCTTTTGCACTCTCAGAGGCAATTCAGTGCAAAAGCATTTTCATTTTATAAAACAAAACAATGCTGGTGACTCACTTGTAATGAGGGCTTACATAATTGCTTTTTTGGGAGTTTGACAAGAAAAAAATGTGCAGCAGCCAATCCATGCCACTTTTAAAACGGTGAAACAAAAGATGCACAGAACACTTTTCATTCTATTTTAGGTTTAATTCTCTACTAAATTTCACCCTGGCCTTAATGTAAAAATGCTAGTTTTATTGTTACATGCCTGAAGGAGATGAAATAATGTTAAAAAACATTTGATATAAAATAAAACCGCCAAAAAAAAAAATCTTTCATTGTTTTCTGTAGTCCCTTTATGGTTTCCATTGCCATGATATCTGAGTAAATCACCATTTTTCCATAGTGACTCCCCCTCTGAGGCTGTGCCCCTCTCCCGTTTTGGGGAAGTGATGCACAGAGACTGAAATCCAGATGCGGGAAAGGGACACAGACCGCTGCCGGGCTCGGGTAGAGTGGAGGCTCTGAAGTCCGGTTTGTTGAAACTGAACTCAGTTGAAATCAAAGGAGTTCAGAAACTGAGTTGCTCTTCCTAACATCTAGAGACATTTTCCTGTTCAGCCTCAAAATTCCCATGTGCCTACAGCTGGGTACACACTCATGCCGGGACCTGCATCAGTTATACAACCTATAGGTTGTAGGATTGCACCTTTTCCACCTGGTGCTCGCACTCACCAAGCTGAAGACGGCTTCTGCTGGGGAGCAACATGTTGGAATTATTTCACCATACCCTCTGCCACGTGGAATAACGTGGAATAACATGGAAAATACGTATCTGAAACTGCAGAGGAACATGTAGTTAAGCAGAGCCGTGCCTGTGCTCGGCAGAGGGCAGGATATCCCCCTTCCCCTCACCCGCGGGGGCTGCAGGGTGGACAGGGCAGAAGTTTAACAGCTGATCAAACTTAAACCCCAGGTTTTCTCTACCTTTCCTGCTTTAAAAGCAATCCATCAGCAATCAACACAACTGTATTATGGTGTTTATATCCAGCAGACCGGAATTATTCCTTTTGATAGGAGCTCTGCTAGTTTACATCAGCCAAGAGTCCTGCTTCTGTATCTCATCACACCTAATATCAACACACCGTCCAACCATATACAGTGACAAAACAGCTTCTTTGAGTTGAATTGCTCAGTACCTGGCAGGATATATGTCTAGGCACTTAAAAACCCTTCTGCCTTCAGAGCTGGATGCCGAGGGAATTAAAATGAGCATGAGTGTATTGCTATCAGGACACTTGTGAGAAGTAGAGAGCCTGTTACTGTATATTTCAGAGAAAACAGCGCTATTAAGGGACACAAATGTGATACTCGATTTGGATGTTTTCCCATGCGGATGAAAGGAATCACTCCTCATGCAATTCTGAAAGAAACGGATTAGATTTACGCAGGCAAGTATCAGCTTGTGATTAGCATTTAGGTGAGGATGCAGTTATGTGCTACAGGAAATATTGGTGTGTGCGTTTTCTGTTTACTTTCATTATCTAATGTGCTCTGCATTAGGCTGGGAAAGACAGAAGTGGTTATTTGGGAGATTTTTGAGCACTTGTAGATTTATTAGTCTTTCCTGACAGAGGAATCGGACGTACTACTTCTTCATAACACAGTCTTTAGATGGACTGGTATAAAATGCCTTCCAAGCAGTTTCAAGCAGAGAATCAGTCTGTCGTCGTTCTGCTTGGAACAGGTACGAAAAGGTTTGAAGAACCAGTTTTCCCCCTAGAAATTCCATCTCACAAAAAATATTTGTTTTAAGATGTAATGTGGGCTTTGATTAAAAGTTCAATCACAGAAATGCATGGGGAGTTGTATATATACATATATATACACATATGTATATGCACATGCACGCATGGGGGTTTTTTCAGTTGAATTGGGATAAAACAAATCTGAAGTTTTACATTTTTCATTTATCAAGAAAATCTGTTACCAAAAAGCTTCATTTCTGGCAACATTTGTGTTGAATCCTACAGGGACATTTACCTTCAGGTAACCTCTTTGTGTAATTCATGTCTTCATTACAGCTAATGGGGAGATAGACTGGTTAGTCACTACCTCGAAAAAAAAAAGGGAAAAAAAAAAGCAGCCAAGGCTGTTGTATAAAAGCTCAGAAATCCTTTCATGCACTGTCTAGGCTTGGAATATAGAAGGAAATCTCTGCCAAGAAGCAAAGGATGTTGAAACAGAATCATGCAATGTGTTAATGCCGCAGGGCATTGGAAGAAAGATGCCAGGGACTTCAATCAGAAATTGAACGATCTTTGTGATATAGCAAAGAGGATGGAATAACATCAGAGAACTGTGCACACAATGGAAAGAAACAGCATAATCATTTGTCATCACTCCAAGCAAACGAGTGCTGGCAATGACGTTTTCTGCACCAACCTATTCATGTCATAGTTTGAGGTTCAAATACCTTTCAGTAGCAGATCCCACCAGCAACATCCTCCGATGGCATGGAAATTTGCAGCAATATCCACTTCATCTGACACTTCAAAGGACTTGTGCTCTGGTCCTCAGACAGTTAAGTGTGGATACGCTAAGGTGGCTATGAAATCAGATTAACTTAAAGAGCTTGTATAATTCACAGCCTATTAAGTTAACCCAATTTCAAAACTGGTTCCACTTTGCATGAGAATGGACATCTGTGGCCTTCAAAATCCTCTACTATTTTTCATTCTTTATGAAGTATTCTTCCTTCCTTTATACTGCTCCTGATCTCTAGCTGTGCCTTATAAAGACTCAGCTGAGACTGGTCAGATACTAAGACTGGTCCTGGCCCATTAAGTGCAAAATATATAATTACACTGAAATCTTATAGAAGGAAAGGTGTCAAAATGTCCTGCACATGGACAGAACTTGAACTGCAAACACTTACTTTACTGCAGATAAACCACTCAGTCGCCAGCGTTGGTCACCTGTCTGCATATTTTGGCAACAAAGTCGACTGGTTCCCAGTGTTGAGCAGTCAGTAGCTCTTGATAGTATCTAAAGGCATCATATGGTGTCCAGCTCTTCTGTAGAGGGCCCTACATGAATATTTGAAAAACTAACTTAAGCTCCTGTTTCTGAAAATCTGGCATTTAATTTAACATTCAGCCTTCATTTGCCTAAAAATACAGAGAGAGAAAAAAATCAAATACTACATACTAGAAACCTTACCTGTAAATATGTGGGGTTTTAAGAGACAAGGATTTACTCAGGGATGTACGTTAAGCAGAGAGCAGTACTTTCAGGCTGAGGAGCAGTCAACACTTCCACTTAGATGGTGAAACCAAACTCTAATTATAAGATATCGTCTAGCCAATATAGCTTCATATTTCGACTTTCAATACAATATAATACAGTCTAATTTATAAGGTGCCTTATCATGCGAACTTCCATAGGCACAGTAATTTAAAAGGGATTATATATAAACCCCTCTAAAAGCAAATATCAAAAAGAAAAGATTCTTAGTCTTGGAATATTTCAAAAACATTTATTGAAGGAGCTTCTCTGCTTTTGGGGTGGTATGGAAGTCCAGAGAGAAGAAGGTAGATGCCAAAATTGTTAATCATAGAATCATAGAACCATTAAGGTTG